>JAIUJO010001364.1:137500-142319 GCA_023846275.1 Vanilla planifolia | reverse complement strand
AATTGAAGATGATGAAGAAAAAGAAAAAGAAGAAAAAGAAAAAGAAAACGAAGAAGAAGAAGAAGAAGAAGAACATGCTGAAGGAGAAGAACAAGAAGGAAAAGAAGGAGTAGAAGAAGAAGATGGAGAAGAGAAAAAAAGGAAAAGAAGAAGAAGAGGAAGAACAAGAAAAAACAAGATGAAGAAGGAGAAGGAGAAGAAGAAGAAGGAGAAGAAGAAGAAGAGGAAGAAGGCAAAGAAGAAGAAGAAGAAGAAGAAGAAGAAGAAGGCAAAGAAGAAGAAGAAGAAGAAGAAGAAGAAGAAGAAGAAGAAGATGATGATGATAATGAAGAAGAAGACAAAGAAGAAGAAGATAAGGAAGAAGAGGAAGAACAAGAAGAAGTAGTAGTAGTAGAAGAAGAAGAAGTATAAGAAGGAGATGGAGAATGAGTAGTAGTAGAAGAAAAAGAAGAAGATGATGATGAAGAAGAAGAAGGAGAAGGAGGAGTTAGAAATGAAGAAAAAGAAAAGGAGGAGAAGAAGAAGAAGAAGAAGAAGAAGAAGAAGAAAATGAAGAGGAAGAAGAAGAAGAAGATGGAGTAAGAGGAGATGGAGGAGGGGGAGAAGAAGAAGAAGAAGAAGAAGTAGAAGTAGTAGTAGTAGTAGTAGTAGAAGAAGAAGATGATGATGATGATGATGACAAAGAAGAAGAAGAAGAAGAAGAAGATGATGAAGATGAAGATGAAGAAGATGTAGAAGAAGAAGGCGAAGATAAAGAAGAAGAAGAAGACAAAGAAGAAGAAGAAGACAAAAAGGAAGAAGAAGAAGAATAAGTAGAAGAAGATGCAGAAGAACATGATGAAGAAGAAGAGGAGGAGAAAAAAGCAGAAGAAGTAGATGTAGAAGAAAAAGAAGAAGAAGAGCAAGTAGAGGAAGAAGAAGTTGAAGATAAAGAAGAAGAATAAGCAAAGTCGAACAAGAAAGGGAAAACAATGAGGAAGAAGACGAAGAGGAAGAAGAGGAAAAAGAAGAAGAAGAACAAGAAGATGATGAAGTAGTAGAAGAAGATGAAAAAGAAGAAGAAGAAGAAAAAGAAGAAGAAGAAGCAAAGAAGAAGAACGAGAAGAAATAGGGGAAGAAGAAGAGGAAGAAGAAGAAGAAGAAGACAAAGAAAAGGTAGAAGAAGAAGAAGAATAAGAAAGGAAAGGAGATGGAAGAGGGTAAGAAGAAGAGTAAGAAGAGGAAGATGAAGAAGAGGAAAAAGGAGATGAAGTTGAAGAAGAAGAAGAAGAAGAAGAAGAAGAAGGAGAAGAAGTAGAAGAAGAAGAACGAAAATGATAATGAAGAAGATTAAGATGAAGAAGTAGAAGAAGAACAAGAAGAAGAAAGGAAGAAGGGAAAGTAGAAGAAGAAGAAGAAGATGATGATGAAGAAGAAGATGAAGAAGAAGAAGAAGGAAAAGAAGAAGGAAATGAAGAAGAAGAAGATGAAAAAGAAGAAGAAGAAGAAGAGGGAAAAGAAGAAGAAGAAGGAGAAGGAGGAGAGAGAGGAGAAGAAGAAAAAGAAGCAAAAAAAGAAGTAAAAAAGTTTAAGAAGGGAAGAAAAGGAAGGACAAGAAGACGAAGAAGAAGAAGAAAAAGTAGTAGAATAGGAAGAGGATGAAAAAGACAACTAAGGAGGAAGAGGAGAAGAAGAAGTAGTAGAAAACGTAGAACAAGAAGAAGAAAAGGAAGAATAAGTAAAAGACAAAGAAGAAGAAGAAGAAGAAGAAGAAGAAGTAGAAGAAGAAGGAGAAGAAGAAGAAGAAGAAGAGAAAGAACTTGAAGAATCAGAAGACGAGGAAGTGGAAGGCGAAGAAGGGTAAGATGATGAAGAAGAAGAAAAAAAAGAAGAAGACGAAGAAGTAGAACAGGAACAAAATTAAGAAGAATAAGAGATTAAGAAGAAGAAGAAGAAGCAAAAAAACAAGAAGAAACTGAAGAAGAAGAAGAAGAAAAAGAAGAAGAAGAAGAAAAAGAAGAAGATAAAGTACAAGAAGAAGAAGAAGAGGAAGAGTAGAAGAAAAAGAAGAATGGTGAAAAAGAGGAAGATGAAGAAGAAGAAAACGTAGAAGCAGAAGATAAAGATAAAGAAGAAGAAGAATAAAAAGAAGAGTAAGAATAATAATAATAAGAAGAAGAAAAAAATAGAATTTGAAGGAGAAGACAGAAGAAGAAGAAGAAGAAAAAGAAGAAGAAGAGCAAGATGAAGAGGAATAAGAAAAGACAAAGAAGTAGAAGAGGAAGATGATGAAGAAGAAGAAGAAGAAGAAGTAGTAGTAGAAGAAGAAGTAGAAGAAGAAGAAGATGTGATGAAAAAGAGGAAGTTAAACAAGAGGAAGAAGATGAAGTGGAAGAAGAAGAAGAAGAAGACATAAAAGGAGAAGAAGAAAAAGAAGAAGAAGAAGATGATGATGATGATGATGATGAAGAAAAGAAAAGAAGAAGAAGAAGAAAAAGGAGGAAAAAAAAAGATGGAGGAGGAGAAGAAGAAGAACAACAAGAAGAAGAAAGAGAAGAAGTAGAAAAGGATGAAGAAGAAGAAGAAGAAGAAAAAGAAGAAGAAGAAGAGGAAGAAGAAAACAAAGAAGATGTAGAAGAAGAATAAGAACAAGAACAAGAATAAGAAGAAGAAGAAAAAGAAGAAGAAGAAGAGGAAAAGAAGAAGAGGAAAAAGAAAAGAAGAAGTAAACGAAGAAGAAGAAGAAGAAGAAGAAGATGAAGAATAAGAAAGGGAAGAAGAAGTCGAAAAAGAAGAGGAAGAAGAAGAAGAAGAAGAAAAAGGAGTAAAACAAGAAGATGAAGAAGAAGAAGAAGAAAAAGAAGAAGAAGAAAAAGAAGAAGAGGAAGAAAGAAGGAGAAGACAAAGAAGAAGAAAAAGAAGAAGAAGAAGAAACTAAAGAACAAGAAGAATAGGAAGAAGAAGTAGAAGAAAAAGAGGAATAAAAATATGAATTGGAAGAAGAAGAAGAAGATGTAGCCGAAGAAGAGGATGAAGAAGAAAACGAAGAAGAAGAAGAAGACGATGAAGAAGAAGAAGAGAAAGAAGTAGAAGAAGATGAAGAACATGAAGAAGAAGGAGAAGTAGGAGAAGTAAGGGGAGAAGGAGAAGTAGAAGAAGTAAGGGGAGAAGGAGAAGAAGAATACAATGAATAAGAAGAAGGAAAACTAGAACAAGAAAAAGAAGAAAGAGAAGTCGTAGAAGAAGAAGATGATGATCATGATGATGAGAGAAGTAGAAGAATACGAAGAGGAATAAGAAGAAGAAGAAGAAGAAGATGATAATAATGATGAGGTTGGAGAAGAAGAAGAAGAAGAAGAAGATGAAGAAGAAGTGAAGGTTGAAGGAAAAGAAGGGGAAGAAGAAAAAGAAGAAGATGAAGAAGAAGATGAAGAAAAAGAACAAGATCAAAGACGAAGAAGAAGAATAAGAAGACTAAGAGGAAGAAGAAGAAGAAGATGAAGATGAAGAAGAAGAAGAAGAGATGAAGAAGAAGAAGAAGAGGAAGTTGAAGAATAAGATGGAGAAGAAGAAGAAGTAGAAGAACAAGAACAAGAAAGAAAGAAGAAGAAGAAGTAGTAAAAGTAGAAGGAGAAGAATAAGAAGGAGAAGAAGATTTAAGAAAAAGAATAAGAAGAAGAAGAAGAAGAAGAAGAAGAAGAAGAAGAAGAAGTTGAAAGAAGAAGAAGAAGAAGAAGAAGAAGTAGAAGAAAAGAAAGAAGACAATGAAGAAGAAGAAGACGGAGGGGAAAGAGGGAAGAAGAACAAGAACAAGAACAAGAACAAAAAAAATAGGAAGTAGTAGTAAAAGAAGGAGAAGAAGATGAAGAAGAAGAAATAGAGAGCAAAGAAAAATAGGAGGAGGAGGAGGAAGAAGAAGAAGAAGATGACAAAGTTGAAGGAGTAGAAGAGGAAAAATAAGAAAAATAAGTAGAAGAAGAAGAAGAAGAAGATGAGGAAAGACAAAAAAGAAGAAGAAGAAAAAGAAGAAGAATTAGAAGGAGAAGAAGACAAAGAAGAAGAAGACAACGAAGAAGAAGAAGAAGAAGAAGATGATGACCAAGAAGAAGAAGAAGAAAAGGAAGAAGAAGAAGTCAAAGAAGAAGAAGAAGAAGAAGAAGGAGAAGAAGAAGGGGGAGAAGAAGAAGAAGAAGGAGAAGAAGAAGTAGTAGTAGTAGTAGTAGAAGAAGAAGGAGAAGAATAAGAAGAGGAAGAAGAAGAAGGAGAAGATGATGAAGAAGACGAAGGAGTAGGAAATGAAGAAATAGAAGAAGTGGAAGAAGAAGATGAAGATGAAGAAGAAAATGAAGAGGAAGAAGAACAAGAAGGAGTACAAGGAGGAGGAGGAGGAGAAGAAGAAGAAGAAGAAGAATAACAAGAAGAAGAAGAAGAAGAAGGAGAAGGACAAGGAGAGGAAAAAGAAGAAGAAGAAGAAGAAGAAAAATAAGAAGAGGAGGAAGAAAAAGAAGAAAAAAAAGAAAGAGAAGATAAAGAGGAAGGAGTAGAAAAAAAGCAGAAAAAAGAAGTAGAAGAAGAAGATGAAGAAGAAAAAGAAGAGGAAGAATAAGAAGAACCAGAAGAAGAAGAAGAAGAAGGAGAAGGAGGAGAAGTATAATAACAAGTAGAATAAGAAGAAGTAGAAGAAGAACAAGAAAAAAAGATAAAGAAGGAGAAGAAGGAGAAGAAGAAGAAGAATAAGAAGTAGAAGAATTTAAAGAAGAAGAAGATGAAGATGAAGAAGATGAAGACGAAGAAGAAGAAGATAAGGAAGAAGAAGAAGAAGGCAAAGATGAAGAAGAAG
>JAIUJO010001364.1:127500-132500 GCA_023846275.1 Vanilla planifolia | reverse complement strand
AGAAGAAGAAGAAGAAGATGAAGAAGAAGATGAAGTTGGAGAAGAAGAAGAAGAAGATGAAGAAGAAGAAGAAGATCAAGAAGAAAACGAAGACAAAGAATAAGAAAAAGAAGAAGACGAAGAAAAAGAAGGCTAAGAGGAAGAAGAAGAAGAAGAAGAAGAAGATGAAGATGAAGATGAAGAAGAAGAAAAGAAGAAGAAGAAGAGGAAGTTAAAGAATAGGATGGAGAAGTAGAAGACGAAGAAGAAGAATAAGAAGAACAAGAAAAAGAAGAAGCAGAAGTAGTAGAAGAAGAGAGAGAAGAATAAGAAGGAGAGGAAAAAGATGGAGAAGAAGATTGAAGAAGAAGAAAAAGAAGATGAAGAAGAAGAAGAAGAAGAAGAAAAAGAAGAAAGAGGAGAAAGAGAAGAAGAAGAAGAAGAAGAAGACAAAGTAGTAGAAGCAGAAGGAGAAGAATATGAAGAAGAATAAATAGAGAACGAGGAGAAATTGGAGGAAGAAGAAGACGAAGACAAAGAAGTAGTAGAAGAAGAAGAAGAAAAAGAAGAAGATGAAGAAGTCAAAGAAGAAGAAGAATTAGAAGGTGAAAAAAAGAAGAACAAGAAGATAAAGGAGGAGAAGAAGAAGAATAAGCCAAAGAAGAAGAAGTAGAAGAAGAAGAAGAAGAAAAATTCGAAGAAGTAGAAGAAGGAGAAGAAGAAAGAGATAAGGAAGCGAAAGAAGAAGAAGAAGAAGAAGAGGGAGAAGATGAAGAAAAAGTAGAAGAAGGAAATGGAGTAGTGTAGGAAGGAGAAGAAGAGGAAGAATAATAATAATAAGAAGAAAAAGAACGAGAAGAAGAAGAAGGAGAAAAGGAGGAAGAAGAGAAGAAGAAGAAGAAGACAAAAAAGATGACGGCGAAAAAGATGAAGATTAAGACGAAGTAGAAAAAGAGCATGTAGAACAAGAA
Organism: Vanilla planifolia; assembly: GCA_023846275.1. Lineage (NCBI taxonomy): Eukaryota > Viridiplantae > Streptophyta > Magnoliopsida > Asparagales > Orchidaceae > Vanilla > Vanilla planifolia. Next base: position 131,550 of record JAIUJO010001364.1, on the reverse strand, counting down.
GGAGAAGAAGAAGAACACGAAGAAAAAGAAGTTGAAATAGAAGAAGAAAAAGAAGTAGAAAAAGAAAAAGAAGAAGAAAAAAAGCAGAAGAAAAAGATGTAGAAGTAAAAGGAGAAAAATAAGAACACGAAGAAGAAGGAGAAAACGAAGTAGAAGTGAAAAGGAGGAAAAGAAGAAGAAGAAGAAGAAGAAAAAAGAAAAGAAGAAGAAGAAGAAGAAAAAGAAGCTGAAGAAGAAGAAAAAGACAAAGAAGAAGATGAAAGCAATGAAGAAGGAAGTGCAAACAAAAAGTAGAAGTAGAAGAAGAAGAATAATAAGAAGTGGAAGAAGAAGAAGATGAAGAGAAAGAAGAAGAAGAAGAAGAAGAAGAAGATGAAAAAGAAGTAGAAGATGATGAAGAAAAAGAAAAAGAAGAAAAAGAAAAAGAAAACGAAGAAAAAGAAGAAGAAGAAGAAGATGAAGAAGAAGAAGAAGAATATACCGAAAGAGAAGAACATGAAGGAAAAGAAGAAGCAGGAGTAGAAGAAGAAGATGGAGAAGAGAAACAAGGAAAAGAAGAAGAAGAAGAAGAACAAGAAAAAACAAGATGAAGAAGGAGAAGGAGAAGAAGAAGAAGGCAAAGAAGAAGAAGAAGAAGAAGAAGAAGAAGAAGGCAAAGAAGAAGAAGAAGAAGAAGATTTTGATGATGAAGAAGAAGATACGGAAGTAGAGGAAGATGACAAAGATGAAGAAGAAGAAGCAGGAGAACAAGAAGAAGAAGTAGTAGTAGTAGAAGAAGAAGTACAAGAAGGAGATGGAGAAGACGAAGAAGAAGAAGAAAAAAAGAAGAAGACGAAGAAGTAGAACATGAACAAAATTAAGAAGAAGAAGAAGAAAAAAAACAAGAAAAAACAGAAGAAGAAGAAGAAGAAGAAAAAGAAGAAGACGAAGAAGAAGAAAAAGAAGAAGATGAAGAAGAAAAAGAAGAAGAGAGTTCAAGAAGAAGAAGAAAAGGAAGAGTAGAAGAAAAAGAAGAATGATGAAAAAGTGGAAGATAAAGAAGAAGAAAACGTAGTAGCAGAAGATGAAGATAAAGAAGAAGAAGAATAAAAAGAAGAGTAAGAATAATAATAATAAGAAGAGGAAGAAAAAAATAGAATTTGAAGGAGAAGAGGAAGAAGAAGAAGAAGAAGAAGAAGATGATGACGTTGATGATGAAGATAAGAAAGAAGAAGAAGAAGAAAAAGGAGGAAAAAAAGGTGGAGGAGAAGAAGAAGAACAACAAGAAGAAGAAAGAGAAGAAGTAGAAAAGGATGAAGAAGAAGAAGAAGAAGATGAAGAAGAAGAAGAGGAAGAAGAAAACAAAGAAGATGTAGAAGAAGAATAAGAACAAGAACAAGAATAAGAATAAGAAGAAGAAGAAAAAGAAGAAGAAGAAGAGGAAAAGAAGAAGAGGAAAAAGAAAAATAGAAGTAAACGAAGAAGAAGAAGAAGAAGAAGAAGAAGATGAAGAATAAGAAAGGGAAGAAGAAGTCGAAAAAGAAGAGGAAGAAGAAGAAGAAGAAGAAAAAGGAGTAAAACAAGAAGATGAAGAAGAAGAAGAAGAAAAAGAAGAAGAAGAAGAAGAAGAAGAGGAAGAAAGAAGGAGAAGACAAAGAAGAAGAAAAAGAAGAAGAAGAAGAAACTAAAGAATAAGAAGAATAGGAAGAAGAAGTAGAAGAAAAAGAGGAATAAAAATATGAATTGGAAGAAGAAGAAGAAGATGTAGCCGAAGAAGAGGATGAAGAAGAAAACGAAGAAGAAGAAGAAGAAGAAGATGAAGAAGAAGAGGAAGAAGTAGAAGAAGATGAAGAACATGAAGAAGAAGGAGAAGTAGAAGAAGTAAGGGGAGACGGAGATGAAGAATACAAAGAATAAGAAGAAGAAGGAAAACTAGAGCAAGAAGAAGAAGAAGAATGAGAAGTCGTAGAAGAAGAAGATGATGATCATGATGACGAAGAAGTAGAAGAATACGAAGAGGAACAAGAAGAAGAAGAAGAAGAAGAAGATGATGATGATGAGGTTGGAGAAGAAGAAGAAGAAGAAGATGAAGAAGAAGTGAAGGTTGAAGGAAAAGAAGGGGAAGAAGAAAAAGAAGAAGAAGAAGAAGAAGATGAAGAAAAAGAACAAGATCAAAGAAGAAGAAGAAGAATAAGAAGATTAAGAAGAAGAAGAAGAAGAAGATGAAGATGAAGAAGAAGAAGAAGAGATGAAGAAGAAGAAGAAGAAGTTGAAGAATAGGATGGAAAGAAGAAGAAGAAGTAGAAGAACAAGAACAAGAAAGAAAGAAGAAGAAGAACTAGTAGAAGTAGAAGGTGAACAACAAGAAGGAGAAGAAGATTCAAGAAAAAGAATAAGATTAAGAAGAAGAACAAGAACAAGAACAAGAAGTAGGAGAAGAAGAAGAAGAACAAGAAGTAGAAGAAGAAGAAAAGAAAGAAGACAATGAAGAAGAAGAAGACAGAGGGGAAAGATGAGAAGAAGAACAAGAACAAAAAAATAGGAAGTAGTAGTAAAAGAAGGAGAAGAAGACGAAGAAGAAGAAATAGAGAGCAAAGAAAAATAGGAGGAAGAAGAAGAAGAAGAAGAAGACAAAGTTGAAGGAGTAGAATAGGAAGAATAAGAAGAATAAGAAGAAGAAGAAGAAGTAGAAGATGAGGAAGGCAAAAAAGAAGAAGAAGAAGAAGAATTAGAAGGAGAAGAAGACAAAGAAGTAGAAGACAATGAAGAAGAAGAAGAAGAAGAAAAGGAAGAAGAAGAAGTCAAAGAAGGAGAAGAAGAAGCAAAAGAAGAAGAAGAAGAAGAAGGAGAAGAAGAAGGGGGAGAAGAAGAAGAAGAAGGAGAAGAAGAAGATGTAGTAGTAGTAGAAGAAGAAGAAGAATAAGAAGAAGAAGAATAAGAAGAAGGAGAAGAAGAAGAAGAAGAAGAAGGAGTGGGAAATGAAGAAAAAGAAAGAGAAGAGGAAGAAGAAGATGAAGATGAAGAAGAAAATGAAGAGGAAGAAGAACAAGGAGTACGAGGAGGAGGAGGAGGAGAAGAAGAAGAAGAAGAAGAAGATTAAGAAGAAGAAGAAGAAGAAGAAGAAGAAGGAGAAGGACAAGGAGAGGAAGAAGAAGAAGAAGAAGAAGAAGAAGAATAAGAAGAGGAGGAAGAAGAAGAAGAAGAAGAAAAAGAAAGAGAAGATAGAGAGGAAGGAGTAGAAAAAAAGCAAAAAGAAGAAGTAGAAGAAGAAGATGAAGAAGAAAAAGAAGAGGAAGAATAAGAAGAACCAGAAGAAGAAGAAGAAGACGGAGAAGAAGGAGAAGTATAATAACAAGTAGAATATAAAGAAGAAGTAGAAGAACAACAAGAAAAACAAGATAAAGAAGGAGAAGAAGGAGAAGAAGAAGAAGAATAAGAAGTAGAAGAATTCAAAGAAGAAGAAGATGAAGATGAAGACGAAGAAGAAGAAGATAAGGAAGAAGAAGAAGAAGACAAAAATGAAGAAGAAGAAGCAGAAGAAGAAGTTGTAGTAGAAGAACAAGAAAAAGTACAAGAAGGAGAAACAGAAGGAGTAGAAGAAGAAGAAGAAGAAGAAGAAGAATAAGAAGAAGTAGAAGATGAAGAAGAAGAAGAAGATGAAGAAGAAGAAGAAGATGAAGATGAAGAAGAAGAAGAAGATGAAGAAAAAGAAGAAGAAGAAGAAGAGAAGAGGAAGACGTATAAGAAGAGCAAGAAGATGAAGAAGAAGTACAAGAAGGAGAAAGAGAAGGAGAAGTAGAAGAAGCAAGAGAAGAAGAAGAAGAAGATGATGGTGATGAAGAAGAAGAAGGAGAAGGAGGAGTTGGAAATGAAGAAAAAGAAAAGGAGAAGAGGAAGAAGAAGAAGAAGAACAAGAAGAAGAAGAAAATGAAGAGGGAGAAGAACAAGAAAATGGAGTAGGTGGAGGAGGAAGGAGAGAAGAAGAAGAAAAAGAAGAAGTAGAAGAAGAAGAAGAAGAAAAAGAAGAAGAAGAAGATGATGATGAAGAAAAAGCAGAAGAAGAGAAGATGA
>JAIUJO010001364.1:117500-122500 GCA_023846275.1 Vanilla planifolia | reverse complement strand
AGATGAAGAAAAGTAGAAGAAGAAAATGGAGTAGTGTAGCAAGGAGAAGAAGATGAAGTATAATAATAACAATAAGAAGAAGAAGAAGGAGAAAAAGGTGGAAGAAGCGAAGAAGAAGAAGTCAAAAAAGATGAAGGCGAAAAAGATGAAGATTAAGACGAAGTAGAAAAAGAACATGTAGAATAAAAAGGAGAAGAAGAAGAACACGAAGAAAAAGAAGTTGAAATAGAAGAAGAAGAAGAAGTAGAAAAAGAAAAAGAAGAAGAAAAAGCAGAAGAAAAAGTTGTAGAAGTAAAGTAAAAGGAGAAAAATAAGAAGACGAAGAAGAAGAAGGAGAAAACGAAGTAGAAGTAAAAAGGAGGAAAAGAAGAAGAAGAAGAAGAGGAAAAAAAAGAAAAGAAGAAGAAGAAGAAGAGGCTGAAGAAGAAGAAAAAGATAGAAGAAGATGAAGGCAATGAAGAAGGAAATGCAAACAAAAAGTAGAAGTAGAAGAAGAATAATAAGAAGTGGAAGAAGAAGAAGATGAAGAGGAAGAAGAAGAAGAAGAAGACGACGAAAAAGAAGTAGAAGATGATGAAGAAAAAGAAAAAGAAGAAAAAGAAAAAGAAAACGAAGAAGAAGAAGAAGAAGAAAAAGAAGAGGAAGAAGAAGAAGAAGAACATATTGAAGGAGAAGAACAAGAAGGAAAAGAAGGAGTAGAAGAAGAAGATGGTGAAGAGAAACAAGGAAAAGAAGAAGATGATGAAGAAGAACAAGAAAAAACAAGATGGAAGAAGGAGAAGAAGAAGAAGAAGAAGAAGGCAAAGAAGAAGAAGAATAAGAAGAAGAAGAAGAAGAAGAAGAAGAAGAAGAAGAAGAAGAAGAAGGCAAAGAAGAAGAAGAAGAGGATGATGATGATGATGAAGAAGAAGGCAAAGAAGAAGAAGATAAGGAAGAAGAGGAAGATGACAAAGATGAAGAAGAAGAAGCAGAAGAACAAGAAAGAAGTAGTAGTAGTAGAAGAAGAAGAAGTACAAGAAGGAGATGGAGAAGGAGCAGTAGAAGAAGAAGACGAAGAAGATGATGATGAAGAAAAAGAAAAGGAGAAGAGGAAGAAGAAGAAGAAGAAGAAGAAAATGAAGAGGAAGAAAAAGAAGAAGATGGAGTAAGAGGAGATGGAGGAGGGGGAGAAGAAGAAGAAGAAGAAGTAGAAGTAGTAGTAGTAGAAGAAGTAGAAGTAGTAGTAGTAGTAGAAGAAGAAGAAGAAGATGATGATGATGATGACAAAGAAAAAGAAGAAGAAGAAGAAGATGATGATGAAGATGAAGAAGATGTAGAAGAAAAAGGCGAAGATAAAGAAGAAGAAGAAGACAAAGAAGAAGAAGAAGACAAAGAGCAAGAAGAAGAAGAATAAGTAGAAGAAGATGCAGAAGAAGATGATGAAGAAGAAGAGGAGAAAAAAGTAGAAGAAGTAGAAGTAGATGAAGAAGAAGAAGAAGAGCAAGTAGAGGAAGAAGAAGTTAAAGATAAAAAAAGAAGAATAAGCAAAGTCGAACAAGAACGGGAAAACAATGTAGAAGAAGACGAAGAGAAAGAAGAGGAAAAAGAAGAAGAAGAACAAGAAGATGATGAAGAAGTAGTAGAAGAAGATGCAGAGGAAGATGAAAAAGAAGAAGAAGAAGAAAAAGAAGAAGAAGAAGATAAAGAAGAAGAAGGAGAAGAAGAAGGAGAAGATGAAGAAGAAGAAGTAGAAGAAGAAGACAAAGAAAAGGTAGAAGAAGAAGAAGAAGAAGAAAGGAAAGGAGATGGAAGAGGGTAAGAAGTGGAAGATGAAGAAGAAGAAAAAGGAGATGAAGTTGAAGAAGAAGAAGAAGAAGAAGAAGAAGAAGAAGAAGAACAAGAAGAGGAAGGAGAAGAAGTAGAAGAAGAAGAACGAAAATGATAATGAAGAAGATTAAGATGAAGAAGTAGAAGAAGAGCAAGAAGAAGAAAGGAAAAAGGGAAAGTAGAAGAAGAAGAAGAAGAAGAAGAAGATGATGAAGAAGAAGATGAAGAAGAAGAAGAAGGAAAAGAAGAAGGAAATGATGAAGAAGAAGATGAAAAAGAAGAAGAAGAAGAAGAGGGAGAAGAAGAAGAAGGAGAAGAAGGAGGAGGGAGAGGAGAAGAAGAGAAAGAAGAGAAAAAAGAATCAAAAAAGTTGAAGAAGGGAAGAAAAGGAAGGAGAAGAAGACGAAGAAGAAGAAGAAAAAGTAGTAGAAGAGGAAGAGGAAGAAAAAGACAACAAAGGAGGAGGATGAGAAGAAGAAGAAGTAGTAGAAAACGTAGAACAAGAAGAAGAAAAGGAAGAATTAGTAGAAGTCTAAGAAGAAGAAGACGAAGAAGAAGAAGAAGAAGAAGAAGAAGGAGAAGAAGAAGAAGAACAATAGAAAGAACTTGAAGAATCAGAAAACGAGGAAGTGGAAGACGAAGAAGGGTAAGAAGAAGAAGAAGAAGAAGAAGAAGAAGAAGAAGGAGAAGAAGAAGAAGAACAATAGAAAGAACTTGAAGAATCAGAAAACGAGGAAGTGGAAGGCGAAGAAGGGTAAGAAGAAGAAGAAGAAGAAGAAGAAGAAGAAGAGGAAGAAGAAAAAGAAGAAGACGAAGAAGTAGAACAGGAAAAAAATTAAGAAGAATAAGAGATGAAGAAGAAGAAGAAGAAGCAAAAAAACAAGAAGAAACAGAAGAAGAAGAAGAAGAAAAAGAAGAAGACGAAGAAGAAGAAGAAAAAGAAGAAGATGAAGAAGAAAAAGAAGAAGAGAAAGTACAAGAAGAAGAAGAAGAGGAAGAGTAGAAGAAAGAGAAGAATGATGAAAAAGAGGAAGATGAAGAAGAAGAAAACGTAGTAGCAGAAGATGAAGATAAAGAAGAAGAAGAATAAATAGAAGAGTAAGAATAATAATAATAAGAAGAAGAAGAAAAAAATAAAATTTGAAGGAGAAGACAAAAAAAAAGAAGAAGAAGAAAAAGAAGAAAAAGAAGGAGAAGAAGAAGAACAACAAGATGAAGAAGAATAAGAAGAAGAAAGAGAAGTAGAAGACGAAGATGAAGAAGAAGAAGAAGAAGTAGTAGTAGAAGAAGAAGAAGAAGAAGAAGAAGAAGAAGAAGATGTGATGAAAAAGAGGAAGTTAAACAAGAGGAAGAAGATGAAGTGGAAGAAGAAGAAGAAGAAGAAGACATAAAAGGAGAAGAAGAAAAAGAAGAAGAAGAAGATAATGATGATGATGATGAAGAAAAGAAAGACAAAGAAGAAGAAAAAGGAGGAAAAAAAAGCTGGAGGAGGAGAAGAAGAAGAACAACAAGAAGAAGAAAGAGAAGAAGTAGAAAAGGAAGAAGAAGAAGAATAATAAGAAGAAGAAAAAGAAGAAGAAGAAGAGGAAGAAGAAAACAAAGCAGATGTAGAAGAAGAATAAGAACAAGAACAAGAATAAGAAGAAGAAGAAAAAGAAGAAGAAGAAGAGAAGAAGAAGAGGAAAAAGAAAAGAAGTAAACGAAGAAGAAGAAGAAGAAGAAAAAGAAGAAGAAGATGAAGGATAAGAAAGGGAAGAAGTCGAAAAAGAAGAGGAAGAAGAAGAAGAAGAAGAAAAAGGAGTAAAACAAGAAGATGAAGAAGAAGAAGAAGAAAAAGAAGAAGAAGAAGAAGAAGAAGAAGAAGAAGAAGAAGAAGAAAGAAGGAGAAGACAAAGAAGAAGAAAAAGAAGAAGAAGAAGAAGAAACTAAAGAACAAGAAGAATAGGAAGAAGAAGTAGAAGAAAAAGAGGAATAAATATATGAATTGGAAGAAGAAGAAGAAGATGTAGTCGAAGAAGAGGATGAAGAAGAAAACGAAGAAGAAGAAGAAGACGATGAAGAAGAAGAAGAGGAAGAAGTAGAAGAAGATGAAGAACATGAAGAAGAAGGAGAAGTAGGAGAAGAAGAATACAAAGAATAAGAAGAAGAAGAAGGAAAACTAGAAGAAGAAGAAGAAGAAGAATGAGAAGTCGTAGAAGAAGAAGATGATGATCATGATGATGAAGAAGTAGAAGAATATGAAGAGGAACAAGAAGAAGAAGAAGAAGAAGATGATATGATGATGATGAGGTTGGAGAAGAAGAAGAAGAAGAAAATGAAGAAGAAGTGAAGGTTGAAGGAAAAGAAGGTGAAGAAGAAAAAGAAGAAGAAGAAGAAGAAGATGAAGAAAAAGAACAAGATCAAAGTAGAAGAAGAAGAATAAGAAGACTAAGAGGAAGAAGAAGAAGAAGATGAAGATGAAGAAGAAGAAGAAGAGATGAAGAAGAAGAAGAAGAAGTTGAAGAATTTGATGGAGAAGAAGAAGAAGAAGTGGAAGAAAAAGAACAAGAAAGAAAGAAGAAGAACTAGTAGAAGTAAAAGGAGAAGAACAAGAAGGAGAAGAAGATTCAAGAAAAAGAATAAGAAGAAGAAGAAGAAGAACAAGAAGTACAAGAAGGAGAAAGAGAAGGAGTAGAAGAAGAAGAAAGAGATGATGATGATGAAGAAGAAGAAGAAGAAGAAGATGAAGAAGAAGAAGAAGATGATGAAGAAGAAGAAGAAGAAGATGAAGATGAAGAAGAAGAAGAAGAAGAAAAAGAAGAAAAGAAAGACGTATAAGAAGAGCAAGAAGATGAAGAAGAAGTACAAGAAGGAGAAGTAAAAGAAGCAGGAGAAGAAGAAGAAGAAGAGGAAGATGAAGAAGAAGAAGAAGGAGAAGGAGGAGTTGGAAATGAAGAAAAAGAAAAAGAGAAGAGGAAGAAGAAGAAATAGAAGAAGAAGAAAATGAAGAAGAAGAAGAAGAAAATGGAGTAGGAGGGGGAAGGAGAGAAGAAGAAGAAGAAGAAGAAAAAGAAGAAGAAGAAGAAGATGATGATGAAGATGAAGAAGAAGCAGAAGAAGAAGACGAAGATGAAGAAGAAGAAGAACGAGAAAAAATGAGGAAGAAGAAGACGAAGAAGAAGAAGATGAAGAAGAGGAAGAAAAAGAAGAAGAAG
>JAIUJO010001364.1:102500-110000 GCA_023846275.1 Vanilla planifolia | reverse complement strand
AGAAGAAGAAGAAAAGAAAGAAGACAATGAAGAAGAAGAAGACAGAGAGGAAAGATAAGAAGAAGACGAAGAAGAAGAACAAGAACAAAAAAATAGGAAGTAGTTGTAAAAGAAGGAGAAGAAGACAAAGAAGAAGAAATAGAGAGCAAAGAAAAATAGGAGGAGGAGGAGGAAGAAGAAGAAGAAGAAGAAGAAGAAGACAAAGTTGAAGGAGTAGAATAGGAAGAATAAGAAGAAGAAGAAGAAGAAGTAGAAGATGAGGAAGACAAAAAAGAAGAAGAAGAAAAAGAAGAAGAATTAGAAGGAGAAGAAGACAAAGAAGAAGAAGATAACAAAGAAGAAGAAGAAGAAGAAGAAGAAGAAGAAGAAGAAAAAGAAGAAGAAGAAGAAAAGGAAGAAGAAGAAGAATAAGCAAAAGAAGAAGAAGAAGAAGAAGGAGAAGAAAAAGGGGGAGAAGAAGAAGAAGAAGGAGAAGAAGAAGTAGTAGTAGTAGTAGTAGTAGTAGTAGTAGTAGTAGTAGTAGAAGAAGAAGAAGAATAAGAAGAAGAAGAATAAGAAGAAGGAGAAGAAGAAGAAGAAGAAGAAGAAGAAGAAGGAGTAGGAAATGAAGAAAAAGAAGGAGAAGAGGAAGAAGAAGATGAAGATGAAGAAGAAAATGAAGAGGAAGAAGAACAAGGAGTACGAGGAGGAGGAGGAGGAGAAGAAGAAGAAGAAGAAGAAGATTAAGAAGAAGAAGAAGAAGAAGAAGAAGGAGAAGGACAAGGAGAGGAAAAAGAAGAAGAAGAATAAGAAGAGGAGGAGGAAGAAGAAGAAGAAAAAGAAAGAGAAGATAGAGAGGAAGGAGTAGAAAAAAAGCAAAAAGAAGAAGTAGAAGAAGAAGATGAAGAAAAAGAAGAGGAAGAATAAGAAGAACTAGAAGAAGAAGAAGAAGACGGAGAAGAAGGAGAAGTATAATAACAAGTAGAATATAAAGAAGAAGTAGAAGAACAACAAGAAAAACAAGATAAAGAAGGAGAAGATGGAGAAGAAGAAGAAGAATAAGAAGTAGAAGAATTCAAAGAAGAAGAAGAAGAAGATGAAGACAAAGAAGAAGAAGATAAGGAAGAAGAAGAAGAAGAAGACAAAAATGAAGAAGAAGTAGAAGAAGAAGAAGAAGAAGAAGAAGTTGTAGTAGAAGAACAAGAAAAAGTACAAGAAGGAGAAACAGAAGGAGTAGAAGAAGAAGAAGAAGAAGAATAAGAAGAAGAAGAAGATGAAGAAGAAGAAGAAGATGAAGAAGAAGAAGATGATGAAGATGAAGAAGAAGAAGAAGATGATGATGAAGAAGAAGAAGAAGAAGAGGAAGACGTATAAGAAGAGCAAGAAGATGAAGAAGAAGTACAAGAAGAAGAAGAAGATGATGATGATGATGAAGAAGAAGAAGGAGAAGGAGGAGTTGGAAATGAAGAAAAAGAAAAGGAGAAGAGGAAGAAGAAGAAGAAAATGAAGAGGAAGAAGAAGAAGAAAATGGAGTAGTAGGAGGAGGAAGGAGAGAAGAAGAAGAAGAAGAAGTATAAGAAGAAGAAGAAGAAAAAGAAGAAGAAGAAGATGATGATGAAGAAAAAGCAGAAGAAGAAGAAGATGAAGAAGAAGCAGAACAAGAAGACGAAGATGAAGAAGAAGAAGAACGAGAAAAAAACGAGGAAGAAGAAGATGAAGAAGAAGAAGATGAAGAAGAAGAAGAAAAAGAAGAAGAAGTAGCAGAAGAAGCTGTAGAAGAAGATGAAATAGAAGAAGAAGAAGAAAGAGAAGAAGAAGAAGCAGAAGAAGAAAAAGGAGAAGAAGAAGGAGAAGAAGAAGAAGAAGAAGAAGAAGAAGAAAAAGAAGAGGTAGAAGAAGATTTAGAAGAAGGGAAAGGAGATTGAAGAGGGTAAGAAGAAGAATAGGAATATGATGATGAAGAAGAAAAAAAGGAGATGAAGTTGAAGAAGAAGAAGAATAAGAAGAAGAAGAAGAAGAAGTAGAAGAGTAGGAGAAGAAGAAAGAAAAAGATAAAGAAGAAGATTAAGATGAAGAAGTTGAAGAAGAATAAGAAGAAGAAAACAAGATGGCAAAGAAGTAGAAGAAGAAGAAGAAGAAGATGATGAAGAAGAAGAAGATGAAGAAGAAGAAGGAAAAGAAGAAGGTAATGAAGAAGAAGAAGACAATGAAAAAGAAGAAGAAAAAGAAGGAGAAGAAGGAGAAGAAGGAGGAGGGAGAGGAGAAGAAGAAAAAGAAAAAGAAGCAAAAAAAAGTAAAAAAGCTGAAGAAGAAGAAGAAAAGGAAAAAGAAGAAGACAAAGAAGAAGAAAAAGAAGAAAAAGTAGTAGAAGAGGAAAAGGAAGAAAAGACAATGAAGGAGGACGAGGAGAAGAAGAAGAAGAAGTAGAAAACATAAAACAAGAAGAAGAAAAGGAAGAATAAGAAGAAGACAAAGAAAAAGAAGAAGAAGAAGGAGGAGAAGAAGTAGAAGAAGGAGGAGAAGTAGAAGAAGAAGAAGAAGAAGAAGAAGATAAAGAACTTGAAGAATCAGAAGACGAGGAAGTGGAAGGCAAAGAAGAGAAAAAAGAAGAAGAAGATGATAAAGAAAAAGAAGAAGAAGACAAAGAAGTAGAAGAGGAACACAATTATGAAGAAGAAGAAGCAAAAAAAGTGGAGGAAATAGAAGAAGAAGAAGAAGATGTAGAAGAAGAAAAAGAAGAAGACGAAGAAGAAGAAAAAGAAGAAGATGAAGAAGAAAAAGGAGAAGAGAAAGTACAAGAAGAAGAAGAAGAAGAAGAGTAGAAGAAAAAGAGGATGATGAAAATGATGAAGATGAAGAAGATGAAAACGAAGTAGCAGAAGATGAATATAAAGAAGAAGAATAATAAAAAGAAGAGTAAAAAGAAGCAGAAAAAAAATAGAATTTGAAGGAGAAGACGAAGAAGAAGAAGAAGAAGAAGAAGAAGAAGAAGAAGAAAAAGAAGAAGAACAACAAGATGAAGAAGAATAAGAAGAAGACAAAGATGTAGAAAATGAAGATGATGAAGAAGACGAAAAAGAAGTAGAAGAAGAATAAGAAGAAGAAGAAGAAGAAGAAGAAGACGATGTGATGAACAAGAGGAAGATGAAGAAGAAGAAGAAGATAAAGAGGAAGAAGATGAAGAAGACGTAAAAGAAGAAGAAGAAGAAGAAGAAGAAGAAAAAGAAGTAGAAGAAAAGAAAGAAGACAATAAGGAAGATGAAGTCGGAGGGGAAAGAGGAGAAGAAGAAGAAGAACAACAACAAGAACAAAAAAAAGAGGAAGTAGTAGAAAAATAAGGAGAAGAAGATGAAGAAGAAGAAATATATTGCAAAGAAAAATAGGAGAAAGAAGAAGAAGAAGAAGGCAAAGACGAAGAAGTCGTAGAAGAAGAAGAATAAGAAGAAGTAGATGAAGAAGAAACAAAAGAAGAAGAACAAGAAGAATTAGAAGGAGAAGAAGACAAAGAAGAAGAAGAAATAAAAGAAGAAGACAACGAATAAGAAGAAGAAGAAGAAGAAAAGGAAGAAGAAGAAGAAAAGGAAGAAGAAGAAGACAAAGAAGAAGAAGAAGAAGAAAAAGAAGAAGAAGAAGAAGAAGAAGAAGAAGAAGAAGAAGAAGAAGATGAAGGAGAAGAAGAAGGGGGAGAAGAAGAAGAAGAAGGAGAAGAAGAAAAAGAAGAAGAAGAAGAAGAAGAAGAAGAAGAAGATGAAGGAGAAGAAGAAGGGGGAGAAGAAGAAGAAGAAGGAGAAGAAGAAAAAGAAGTAGTAGTTGTAGTAGTAGTAGTAGTAGTAGAAGAAGAAGAAGAAGAAGAAGAAGAAGAAGAAGAAGAAGGAGTAGGAAATGATGCAAAAGAAGAAGGAGAAGAGGAAGAAGAAGAAGAAGATGAAGAAGGAAAAGAAGTGGAAGAGGAAGAAGGAGTACGATGAGGAGGAGGAGGAGGAGAAGAAGAAGAAGAAGAAGAAGAAGAAGAAAAAGAAGGGAATGAGAATAAGAAGAAGAAGAAGAAGGAGAAGTAGAAGGACAAGGAGTGGAAAAAGAAAAAGAAGAAGAAGAAGAAGAAGAATAATAATAAGAAGAGGATGAGGAAGAAGAAGAAGAAAAAGAAAGAGATGAAGAAAGAGAGGAAGGAGTAGAAAAATAGGAAAAAGAAGAAGTAGTAGTAGAAGAAGAAGAAGAAGAAGAAGAAGAAGAAGAAGAAAAAGAAGTGGAAGAAGAAGAAGAACCAGAAGAAGAAGATGATGGAGAAGAAGGAGAAGTAGAATAACAAGTAGAATAAGAAGAAGAAGAAGATGAAGATAAAGAAGAAGAAGAAGAAGAGGAAAATGAAGAGGAAGAAGAAGAAGAAGATGGAGTAAGAGGAGGAGGAGGAGGAGGAGGGGGATAAGGAAAAGAAGAAGAAGAAGATGATGATGAAGAAAAAGAAGAAGAAGAAGAAGATGATGATGATGAAGATGAAGAAGTAGAAGAAGAAGATGAAGATGAAGAAGAAGAAGAAGACAAAGAAGAAGATGACAAAGAGGAAGAAGAAGAAGAAGAAGAAGTTGAAGAAGATGTAGAAGAAGATTATGAAGCAGAAGAAAAAGAGAAAAAAGCAGTAGAAGTAGAAGTAGAAGAAGAAGAAGAAGAAGAGCAAGTTGAAGAAGAAGAAGTGGAAGACAAACGAAATTAAGAAGAAGAAGAAAAGAAGAAGGAGATGATGAAGAAGAAGAAGAAGAAGCAGAAGAAGAAGAAGAAGAAGAAGAAGAAGAAGAAGAAGAATAAGAAGAAGAAGATGAAGAAGAAGAAAAAGATGAATTATAAGAAGAAGAAAGATAAGAAGAAGAAGAAAAAGAAGAAGATGAACACGAAAAATAAGAAGAAAAAGTAGAAGTAGAAGAAGAAGAAGAAGAAGAAGAAGAAGAAGAAGAGTAAAAGTAGAAGGAGGTGATGAAAAAGACGAAGATGAAGATGAAGAAAATGAAGTAATAGAAGATGAAGATAAAGAAGAAGACGAAGAAAAAGAAAAAGAAGAAGAAAAAGAAGTAGAATTAGGAGAGGGCGAAGGAGAAGAAGAAGAAGGAGGAGAAGAAGAAGAAGAACAAGATAAAGAAGAATGAGAAGAAGATGAAGAAGTAAAAGATGAAGATGTAGAAGAAGAAAAAGTAAAAGAAGTTGAAGAAGATTGAGAAGAACAAGAAGAAGAAGAAGATGTGACGAAGAAGAGGAAGATGAAGAAGTGGAAGAAAATGAAGTGGAAGAAGAAGAAGCAGAAGAAGAAGAAGATTAAGACGTAAATGAAGAAAATGAAGAAGAAGAAGAAGATGTTGATGATGAAGAAGAAGAATAAGAAGAAGAAGAAGGAAAAGGAAAAGGAGAAGGAGGAGGACAAGAAGAATAATTAGAAGTAGGAAAGGACGAAGAAAAAAATTAGAAGACGACAATTTAAGAAGAAGAAGAAGAAGACAAACAATGAAGATGTAGAAGAAGAAGAAGAAGAAGAAGAAGAAGAAGAAGAAGAAGAAGAAGAAAAGAAGAAGAAGAAGAGGAGGAGGAGGACGAGGAAGAAGAATTAGAAGGAGAGGAAGAAGAAGAAGAAGAGGAAGAAGAAGAAGAAGAGGAAGAAGAAAAGAAGAAGTAAATGAAGAAGAAGAAGAAGAAGAAGAAGGCAACAAAGAAGACGAATAAGAAGAAGAAGAAGAAGAAGAAAGAAGAAGAAGAACAAGAAGAAAAAGAAGAAAAACAAGAAGAGGAAGAAGAAGAAGAAGAAGAAGAAGAAGAAGAAGAGGAAGAAGTAGAAGCTAGAAGAACAAGACAAAGAAGAAGAAAAAGAATAAGATTAAAAAAAAGAACAAGAAGAATAGGAAGAAGTAGTTAAAGAAGTACATGAAGAAGAAAAAGAAAAATAAGAAGAGGTCGTTGAAGAAGAAGAGGAAGAAGTAGAAGAAGATGAAGAAGATGAATAAGGAGAAGTAAGAGAAGGAGAAGAAGAATACGAAGAAGAAGGAGAAGAAGAATTAGAAGGAGAACTAGAACAAGAAGAAGAAGAACGAGAAGATATAGAAGAAGAAGATGATATTGACAATGATGAAGAAGTTGAAGACGAAGAACAAGAAGAAGAAGAAGAAGAAGAGGAAGAAGAAGATGAAGTTGGAGAAGAAGAAGAAGAAGATGAAGAAGAAGAAGAAGATCAAGAAGAAGACGAAGACAAAGAATAAGAAAAAGAAGAAGACGAAGAAAAAGAAGGCTAAAACTAAGAAGAAGAAGAAGAAGATGAGGATGAAGATGAAGAAGAAGAAAAGAAGAAGAGGAAGTTAAAGAATAGGTTGAAGAAGTAGAAGACGAAGAAGAAGAACAAGAAGAACAAGAAAAAGAAGTAGAAGAAGTAGAAGAAGAGAGAGAAGAATAAGAAGGAGAGGAAAAAGATGGAGAAGAAGATTGAAGAAGAAGAAAAAAAAGAAAAAAAAGAAGATGAAGAAGAAGAAGAAGAAGAAAAAGAAGAAAGAGGAGAAAGAGAAGAAGAAGAAGAAGAAGAAGACAAAGTAGTAGAAGCAAAAGGAGAAGAATATGAAGAAGAATAAATAGAGAACGAGGAAAAATTGGAGGAAGAAGAAGACGGAGACAAAGAAGTAGTAGAAGAAGAAGAATAAAAAGAAGAAGAAAAACAAGAAGATGAAGAAGTCAAAGAAGAAGAAGAAGAAGAAGAAGAATTAGAAGGAGAAAAAAAGAAGAAGAAAAGAAGGAGATAAAGGAGGAGGAGAAGAAGAATAAGTCAAAGAAGTAGAAGAAGAAGAAAAAGTCGAAGAAGTAGAAGAAGAAGGAGAAGAAGAAAGAGATAAGGAAGCGAATGAAGAAGAAGAAGAGGGAGAAGATGAAGAAAAAGTAGAAGAAGAAAATGGAGTAGTGTAGCAAGGAGAAGAAGAGGAAGAATAATAATAATAAGAAGAAGAAGAACGAGAAGAAGAAGGAGAAAAAGGAGGAAGAAGCAAAGAAGAAGAAGAAGTCAAAAAAGATGAAGGCGAAAAAGATGAAGATTAAGATGAAGTAGAAAAAAAGACATGTAGAATAAAAAGGAGAATAAGAAGAACACGAAGAAAAAGAAGTTGAAATAGAAGAAGAAGAAGAAGTAGAAAAAGAAAAAGTAGAAGAAAAAGTTGTAGAAGTAAAGTAAAAGGAGAAAACGAAGTAGAAGTAAAAAGGAGGAAAAGAAGAAGAAGAAGAAGAAAAAAGAATAGAAGAAGAAGAAGAAGCTGAAGAAGAAGAAAAAGACAAAGAAGAAGATGAAGGCAATGAAGAAGGAAGTGCAAACAAAAAGTAGAAGTAGAAGAAGAAGAATAATAAGAAGCGGAAGAAGAAGAAGAAGACGATGAAAAAGAAGTAGAAGATGATGAAGAAAAAGGAAAAAAAGAAAAAGAAAAAGAAAACGAAGAAGAAGAAGAAGAAGAAGAAGAAGAAGAAGAAGAAGAAGAAGAAGAGGAAGAAGAAGAAGAACATACTGAAGGA
>JAIUJO010001364.1:85000-92500 GCA_023846275.1 Vanilla planifolia | reverse complement strand
GATGAAGAGGAAGATGAAGACAAAGAACAAGATCAAAGAAGAAGAAGAAGAATAAGAAGACTAAGAGGAAGAAGAAGAAGAAGATGAAGATGAAGAAGAAGAAGAAGAGGAAGTTGAAGAATAGGATGGAGCAGAAGAAGAAGAAGTGGAAGAACAAGAACAAAAAAAAAGAAGAACAAGTAGTAGAAGTAGAAGGAGAAGAGTAAGAAGGAGAAGAAGATTGAAGAAAAAGAAGAAGAAGAAGATGAAGAAGAAGAAGAAGAAGAAGAAAAAGAAGTAGAAGAAAAGAAAGAAGACAATAAGGAAGTAGAAGGCGATGGGGAAAGAGGAGGAGAAGAAGAAGAAGAAGAAGAAGAAGAAGAACAAGAAAAAAAAGAGGAAGTAGTAGAAAAGAAGGAGAAGAAGATGATGGAGAAGAAATAGAGAGCAAAGAAAAAATTGGAAGAAAAAGAAGAAGAAGTCACAGACGAAGAAGTAGTAGTAAAAGAAGAATAAGAAGAGGAAGATGAAGAAGAAAAAAAAGAAGAAGAAGAATTAGAAGGAGAAGAAGAAGGAGAAGAAAAGAAGAAGAAGACAAAGATGAAGAAGAAGAAGAAGAAGAAGAAGAAGAAGAAGGAGGAGAAGAAGAAGAAGAAGAAGAAGAAGAAGGAGAAGTTGAAGAAGGAGTAGGAAATGAAGAGAAAGAAGAAGGAGAAGAGGAAGAAGAAGAAGAAGGTGAAGAAGAAAATGAAGCGGAAGAAGAAGGAGTATGAGGAGGAGGAGGAGGAGGAGAAGAAGAAGAATAAGAAGAAGAAGAAGAAGAAGAAGAAGAATGATAAGGAGAAGGACAAGGAGAGGAAAAAGAAGAAGTTGAAGAAGAATAAGAAGAGGTGGAGGAAGAAGAAGAAGAAGAAAAAGAAAGAGAAGAAGAAAGAGAGGAAGGAGTAGAAAAAGAGGAAAAAGAAGAATAGAATAAGAAGAAGAAGAAAAAGAAGAGTAAGAAGAAGAAGAACCAGAAGAATAAGAAGACAGAGAAGAAGGAGAACCAGTATAACAATTAGAATAAGAAGAAGAAGAAGACGTTAAGGAAGAAGAAGAAGACAAATAAGAAGAAGCAGAAGAAGAAGACGATGAACAAGAAGAAGAAGAAGAAGAAGATGATGATGATGAACAAGAAGAAGATGATGAAGGAGGAGGAGGAGTAGGAAATGAAGAAGAAGAAGAAGAAGAAGAAGAATATGAAGACTAAGGATTAGAAGGAGTAAGAAATGAAGAAGAAGAAGAAGAAGATGGAGAAGAAGGAGAAGATGACGTTGAAGTAGAAGAAGAAGAAGAAGAAGAAAACGAAGAGGAAGAAGGAGTAGGAATAGGAGGAGGTGGAGGAGAAGAAGAAGAAGAAAAAGATGAAGATGAAGATGAAGATGAAGAAGAAGAAGTAGAAGAAGATGAAGGAGAAGATGAAGAAAAAGAAGAAGATGAAGAAGAAGAAGACGTAAATGAAGAAGAAGAAGAAGACAAAGATGAAGAAGAAGAAGAAGAAGAAAAAATTAGAAGAAGTAGAAGATGTTGAAGGAGAAGTTGAAGAAGACAAAGAAGAAGAAGTAGAAGAAGGAGAAGAAGAAGAAGGAGAAGAAGAAGAAGAAGAGGAAGAAGAAGAAGAAAAAGGAGTTGAAGATGAACAAGAAGAAGAAGAACCCGAAGAAGAAGAAGAAGAAGTTGAAGATGAAAAAGAAAAAGAAGAAAAAGAATAAGAAAATGAAGAAGAAGAAGAGGAGGAAGAAGAAGAAGAACAAGTTGTAGAAGAAGAAGATGATGAAGAAGAAGAAGATAGAGAAGAGCAAGAAGGAGAAGAAGAAGAAAAAGGAAAAGAAGAAGAAAAACATGACTAAGAAGGAGAAGATGAAGTGGAAGATGAAGTTGATGATGAAGAAGAAGAGAAAGAAGAAGAAAGAGAAGAAGAAGAAGAAGAGGAAAAAGAAGAAGATGGCAAAGAAGAAGCAGAAGAAAAAGAAGAAAAAGAAGAAGAAGAGCAAGAACAAGAAGAAAACGAAGAAGAAGAAGAAGTCAAATGAAGAAGAAGTAGTAATAGTAGAAGAAGAAGAAGAAGAATATGAAGAAGAAGATGAAGAAGAAGGAGAAGGAGTAGGAAATGAAAATGAAGAAGATGGAGAAGAAGAGGAAGAAGAAGGAGAAGAAGAAGAAGAAGAAAATGAAGAGGAAGAAGAAGTAGAAGAAGAAAGAGGAGGAGGAGGAGGAGAAGAAGAAGATGAAGAAGAAGAAGAAGTAAAAGAAGAACGTGATGAACAAGAAGAAGGAAAAGAAGAAGAAAAAGTAGAAGAGGAAGAAAAAGAAGAAAAAGAAGAAGAGCAAGTAGAAGAAGAAGAAGAATAAGATGAAGATGTAGAAGAAAATAAAATGAAGAGGAAGAAGAAGACAAAGAAGAAGAAGAAGAAGTAGAAGAAGTAGAAGTAAAAGATGAAAAATAAGAAAATGATTAAAAAGAAGAAGAAGTAGTAGAAGAAAAAGAAGAAGAAGAAGGATAAGAAGATGATGATGAAGAAGAAGAAGAAGACAAAGGAGAGGTAGAAGAAGAAAAAGGAGAAGAAGAAGAAAGAGAAGGGAATGGAAGAGGGGAAGAAGTAGAATAATTGGAAGAAGAAGAAGAAGAAGAAAAAGGAGAAGAAGTACTAGAAAAAGAAGAAGAAGATGATGATGAAAAAGATGAAGAAGAAAAAGGAGAAGAAAAAGAAGCAAAATAAGAAAAAAAAGTTGAAGAAGAAGAAGATGAAGAAGAAAATGAAGAGGAAGAAGAAGAAGGAGAAGAAGAAGAAGAAGAAGAATAAGAATAAGAATAAGAAGGAGAAGGAGAAGGACAAGGAGAGGAAAAGAGGAAGAAGAAGAAGAATAAGAAGAGGAGGAGGAAGAAGAAGAACAACAACAAAAAGAAGGAGAAGAAGAAAGAGAGGAAGGAGTAGAAAAAGATGAAAAAGAAGTAGTAGTAGATGAAGAAGAAGAACAACAACAAGAAGAAGAAGATGAGAAGAAGGAGAAGTAGAATAACTAGTAGAATAAGAAGAAGAAGAAGATGAAGATAAAGAAGAAGTAGAAGAGGAAGAAGAGGAAGAAGAAGAAGAAGATGGAGTAGGAGGAGGAGGAGGAGGAGGGGGAGAAGAAGATGATGAAGAAGAAGAAGAAGTAGAAGCAGAAGAAGAAGAAGAAGAAGAAGAAGATGATGATGATGATGTTGATGAAGAAAAAGAAGAAGAAGAAAAAGATGATGATGATGAAGATGAAGAAGTAGAAGAAGAAGACAAAGATTAAAAAGAAGAAAAAGACAAAGAAGAAGAAGACAAAGAGGAAGAAAAAGAAGAAGTAAAAGAAGATGTAGAAGAAGATGATGAAGAAGAAGAAGAGAAAAAAGTAGTAGAAGTAGAAGTAGAAGAAGAAGAACAAGAAGAGCAAGTAGAAGAAGAAGAAGTTGAAGATAAAGATGAAGAATAAGACGAAGTTGAAGAAGAACGGGAAAACAATGAGGAAGAATGAAAGAAGAAGAAGAAGATGAAGAAGAAGAAGTAGTAGTAGTAGTAGAAGATGAAAAACAAGAAGAAGAAGAAGAAACAAATGAAGAAGAAGGAGAACAAGAAGGTGAAAAAGAAGAAGAATAAGAAGAAGACAAAGAAGAGGTAGTAGTAGTAGAAGAAGAAGAAGAAAGTAAAGGAGATGGAAGACGGTAAGAAGAAGAATAAGAAGAGGAAGATGAAGAAGATGAAAAGGGAGATGAAGTTGAAGAAGAAGAAGAAAAAGAAGAAGAAGATGAAGAAGAAGAAGAAGAAGGAGAAGAAGTAGAAGAAGAAGAAAGAAAAAGATAAAGAAGAAGATTAAGATGAAGAAGTAGAAGAAGAACAAGAAAAAGAAAAGAAGAAGGCAAAGAAGAAGAAGAAGAAGAAGAAGAAGATGAAGAAGAAGAAGAAGGAAAAGAAAAAGGAAATGAAGAAGAAGAAGAAGATGAAAAAGAAGAAGAGGAAGAAGAAGAAGAAGAAGAAGACGAAGAAGTAGAAGAGGAACAAAATTAAGAAGAAGAAGAAGAAGTAGAAAAAGAAGAAGAAACAGAAGAAGAAGAAGAGGACACAGATGGAGAAAAAGATGAAGACGAAGAAGAAGAAGAAAAAGAAGAAGATGAAGAAGAAAAAAAAAGAAGAGAAAGTATAATAAGAAGGACAAGAAGAAGAGTAGAAGAAAAATAAGATGATGAAAAAGACGAAGATGAAGAATAAGAAAACGATGTAACAGAAGATGAAGATAAAGAAGAAGAAGAATAAAAAGAAGTGTAAGCAGAATAAGAAGAAGAAGAAGAAAAAAATAGAATTTGAAGGAGAAGATGAAGAAGAAGAAGAAAAATAAGAAGAAGGAGAAGAAGAAGAAGAAGAAAAAGAAGAAGAAGAACAAGATGAAGAAGAATAAGAAGAAGACAAAGAAGTAGAAGACGAAGATGAAGAAGAAGAAGAAGAAGTAGAAGAAGAATAAGAAGAAGAAGAAGAAGAAGAAGAAGATGTGACGATAAAGAGGAAGATGAAGAAGCTAAGAAGATGAAGTGGAAGAAGAAGAAGAAGAAGACGTAAAAGAAGAAGAAGAAAAAGAAGAAGAAGAAGAAAGAAGAAGAAGAAGAAAATGATGATGATGATGAAGAAGAGGAAGAAGAAGAAGAAGAAGAAAAAGGAGAAAAAATGAGATGGAGGAGAAGATGAAGAAGAACAAGAAGAAGAAAGAGAAGTAGTAGAAAAGGATGAAGAAAAAGAAGAGAAGAAGAAGAAGAAGGAGAAGAAAAGAAGAAGAAGCAGAAGAAGAAGAAGAAGAAAAAGAAGAAGAAGAAGAAGAAGAAGAAGTCAAAGAAGATATAGAAGAAGAATAAGAACAAGAACAAGAATAAGAAGAAGAAGAAAAAGAAGAAGAAGAAGAGGAAAAGAAGAAGATGAAGAAGAGGAAAAAGAAATGAACTAAACGAAGAAGAAGAAGAAGAAGGAGAAGGGGACGAAGAAGTCGAAAAAGAAAAAGTGGAAGAAGAAGCAGAAGAAGAATAAGAAGAAGAAAAAGGAGTAAAACAAGAAGGCAAAGAAGAAGAAGAAGAAGAAGAAGAAGAACAAGAAAGAAGTAGAAGACAAAGAAGAAGAAGAAGAAGAAGAAGAAGAAACTAAAGAACACAAAGAATATGAAGAAGAAGTAGAGGAAAAAGAGGAAGAAGAATATGAATTGGAAGAAGAAGAAGAAGTAGTCGAATAAGAAGATGAAGAAGAAAACAAAGAAGAATAAGAGGAAGAAGTAGAAGAAGATAAAGAACATGAAGAAGAAGGAGAAGTAGGAGAAGTAAGAGAAGAAGGAGAGGAAGACTGAAAAATAAGAAGAAGAAGAAGGAGAACTAGAACAAGAAGAAGAAGAAGAATGAGAAGTCGTAGAAGAAGAAGATGATGATCTTGATGATGAAGAAGTAGAAGAATACAAAGAGGAACAAGAAGAAGAAGAAGAAGAAGAAGATGAAGTTGGAGAAGAAGAAGAAGAAGATGAAGAAGAGTTGAAGGTTGAAGAAAAAGAAGGGGAAGAAGAAAAAGAAGAAGATGAAGAAGAAGATGAAGATAAAGAAAAAAGATCAAAGAAGAAGAAGAAGAATAAGAAGACTAAGAGGAAGAAGAAGAAGAAGATGAAGATGAAGAAGAAGAAGAAGAAGAAAGGAAGAAGAAGAAGAAGAAAGGAAGAAGAAGAAGAGGAAGTTGAAGAATAGGATGGAGAAGAAGAAGAAGAAGAAGTAGAAGAACAAGAAAAGGAAAAAAAAAGAAGAAGTAGAAGTAGAAGGATAAGAACAAGATGGAGAAGAAGATTGAAGAAAAATAAGAAGAAGAAGAAGAAGAAGAAGAAGAAGAAGTAGAAGAAGAAAAAGAAGTAGAAGAAAAGAAAGAAGACAATGAGGAAGAAGAAGATGGAGGGAAAGAGAAGGAGAAGAAGAAGAAGAACAAGAACAAGAACAAGAAAAAAAAGGAGGAAGTAATAGAAAAATAAGGAGAAGAAGGCAAAGAAGAAAAATTGAGAGCAATGAAAAATAGGAGGAAGAAGAACAAGAAGAAGACAAAGATTAAGTAGTAGTAGAAGAGAGGAAGAAGAAGAAGACGACGAAGAAGAAGAAGAAGAAGAATTAGGAGAAGAAGAAGAAATAGAAGAAGAAGAAGAAGAAGAAGAAGAAGGAGGAGAAGAAGACCAAGAAGAAGAAGAAAAGGAAGAAGAAGAAGAAGACAAAGAAGAAGAAGAAGAAGAAGAAGAAGAAGGAAGAGAAGAAGAAGAAGAAGAAGAAAAAGAAGATGAAGAAGAAGAAGAACGAGAAGATGAAGAAGAAGTAGAAACATAGAACAAGAAGAAGAAAAGGAAGAATAAGAAGACAAAGAAAAAGAAGAAGAAGAACAAGAAGAAGTAGAAGAAGGAGGAGAAGAAGAAAAAGAAGACAAAGAACATGAAGAATCAGAAGATGAGGAAGTGGAAGGAAAAGAAGAGAAAGAAGAAGAAGAAGAAGAAGAAAAAGAAGAAGAAGACGAAGAAGTAGAAGAGGAACAAAATTAAGAAGAAGAAGAAGAAAAAGCAAAAAAAGAAGAAGAAACAAAAGAAGAAGAACAAGACAATGAAGAAGAAAAAGAAGAAGACAAAGAAGAAGAAGAAAAAGAAGAAGATAAAGTACAAGAAGAAGAAGATGAACAAGAGTAGAAGAAAAAGAAGATGATGAAAAAGACGAAGATGAAGAGAAGAAAACGAAGGAACAGAAGATGATGATAAAGAAGAAGAATAAAAAGAAGAGTAAGAAGAATAAGAAGAAGGAGAACCAAAAAAAATAGAATTTGAAGGGGAAGAAGAAGAAGAAGAAAAGAAGAAGAAGGAGAAGAAGAAGAAGAAGAAGAAAAAGAAGAAGAAGAGCAAGATGAAGAAGAATAAAAAGAGGACATAGAAGTACAAGAAGAAGAAGAAGAAGTAGAAGAAGAATAAGAAGAAGAAGAAGAAGAAGAAGATGTGACGAACTAGAGGAAGTTGAAGAAGTGGAAGAAGATGAAGTGGAATAAGAAGAAGAAGAGGAAGACGTAAAAGAAGAAGAAGAAGAAGAAGTAGAAGACGATGATGATGATGATGAAGAGGAAGAAGAAGAAGAAGAAGAAGAAAAAGGAGAAAAAAAGAGATGGAGGAGGAGGAGAAGAAGAAGAAGAAAGAAAAGAAGTAGAAAAGGATGAAGAAAAAGAAGAAGAAGAAGAACAAGAAGAAGAAAAAGAAGAAGAAGAAGAAGAAAAAGCAGAAGACGAAGAAGTAGAAGAGGAACAAAATTAAGAAGAAGAAAGAGAGGAAGAATATGAAGAAGAAGCAGAGAAAGAAGAAGAAACAGAAGAAGAAGAAAAAGACACAGAAGGAGAAAAAGAAGAAGACGAAGAAGAAGAAGAAAAAGAAGAAGATGAAGAAGAAAAAAAGAAGAGAAAGTACAATAAGAACAACAAGAAGAAG
>JAIUJO010001364.1:72500-80000 GCA_023846275.1 Vanilla planifolia | reverse complement strand
AAGATTGAAGAAAAGAAGAAGAAGAAGAAGAAGAAAAAGAAGTAGAAGAAAAAAAAGAAGACAATGAGGAAGAAGAAGACGGAGGAGAAAGACGAGGAGAAGAGAGAAGAAGAAGAAGAAGAACAAGAACAAGAAAAAAAAGGATGAAGTAGTATAAAAAATAAGGAGAAGAAGATGAAGAAGAAGAAATAGAGAGAAGAGAAAAATAGGAGGAAGAAGAAAAAGAAGAAGACAAAGATGAAGAAGTAGTAGTAGAAGAAGAGGAAGAAGAAGAAGAAGAAGAAGATGAAGAAGGCAAAGAAGAAGAAGAACAACAAGAAGAATTAGAAGGAGAAGAAGACAAAGAAGAAGAAGAAATAGAAGAAGAAGACGACGAAGAAGAAGAAGAAGAAGAAGAAGAAGAAGACTAGGAAGAAGAAGAAGAAAAGGAAGAAGAAGAAGAAGACAAAGAAGAAGAAGAAGAAGAAGAAGAAGAAGAAGAAGAAGAAGAAGAAGGAAAAGAAGAAGGGGGAGAAAGAAGAAGAAGAAGAAGAAGAAGTAGAAGAAGAAGAAGAAGAAGAAGATGATGAAGAAGAAGAAGGAGAAGATGAAGAAGAAGTGGAAAACATAGAACTAGAAGAAGAAAAGGAAGAATAAGAAAAAGATAATGAAAAAGAAGAAGAAGAAGAAGAAGAAGAAGAAGTGGAAGAAGAAGGAGAAAAGAAGAAGACAAAGAACATGAAGAATCAGAAGATAAGGAAGTGGAAGGTGAAGAAGAGAAAGACGGAGAATAATAAAGAAGAAAAAGAGAGAAGACGAAGAAGTAGAAGAGGAACAAAATTAAGAAGAAAGAAGAGATGAAGAAGAAGAAGAAGTAGAAAAAGAAGAAGAAACATAAGAAGAAGAAGAAGATGCAGAAGAAGAAAAAGAAGAAGACGAAGAAGAAGAAGAAAAAAGAAGAAGATGAAGAAGAAAAAGAAGAAGAGAAAGTACAAGAAGAAGAAGAAGAAGAGAAGAGTAGAAGAAAAAGAAGATGATTAAAAAGTCGAAGATGAAGAAGAAGAAAACGAAGTAGCAAAAGATGAAGATAAAGAAGAAGAATAAAAAAGAAGAGTAAGAAGAATAAGAAGAAGAAGGACAAAAAAAAATAGAATTTGAAGGAGAAGACGAAGAGAAGAAGAAGAAGAAGCAGAAGAAGAAGAAGAAGGAGAAGAAGAAGAAGAAGAAAAAGAAGAAGAAGAAACAAGATGAAGAAGAATAAGAAGAGGACAAACAAGTAGAAGATGAAGATGAAGACGAAGAAAAAGTAGAAGAGAATAAGAAGAAGAAGAAGAAGAAGAAGATCTGATGAACAAGATGAAGATAAAGAAGTGGAAGAAGATGAAGTGGAAGAAGAAGAAGAAGAAGACGTAAAAGAAGAAGAAGAAAAAGAAGAAGAAGAAGAAGAAGATGATGATGATTGATGATGAAGAAGAGGAAGAAGAGGAAGAAGAAGAAAAAAGGAGAAAAAATATAGATGGAGGAGGAGGAGAAGAAGAAGAACAATAAGAAGAAGAAAGAGAAGAAGAACTAGAAAAGAATGAAGAATAAGAAGAAGAAGAAGAAAGAAAAAGAGAAGAAGAGAAGAAGAAGAAGAAGACAAAGAAGGTGTACAAGAAGAATAAGACCAAGAATAAGAATAAGAAGAAGAAGAAAAAGAAGAAGAAGAAGAAGATGAAAAGAAGAAGATGAAGAAAAAGAGGAAAAAGAAAGAAGAAGAAGTAGACGAAGAAGAAGAAGAAGACGAAGAAGAATGGGAAGAAGAAGTCGAAAAAGAAGAAGAAGAAGAAGAAGAAGAAGAAGAAGGAGAAGAAGAAGAAGAAAAAGGAGTAAAACAAGAAGGTGAAGAAGAGGAAGAAAGAAGAAGAAGACAAAGAAGAAGAAAAAAAGGAAGAATTAACTAAAGAACAAGAAGAATAGGGAAGAAGAAGTAGAAGAAAAAGAGGAAGAAGAATATTAATTGGAAGAAGAAGAAGAAGTAGTAGCCGAAGAAAAAGATGATGAAGAAATGGAAGAAGTAGACGATAAAGAAGAAGAAGAGGAAGAAGTAGAAGAAGATGAACATGAAGAAGAAGGAGAACTAGGAGAAGTAAGAGGAGTAGAAGAATACGAAGAATAAGAAGAAGAAGAAGGAGAAATAGAACATGAAGAAGAAGAATAACTAGAAGATGTACAAGAAGAAGATGATGATCATTATGATGAAGAAGTAGAAGAATACGAAGAGGAAGAAGAAGAAGAAGAAGAAGAAGGAGAAGAAGATGAAGTTGGAGAAGAAGAAGAAGAAGATGAAGAAGAAGTGAAACTTGAAGAAGAAGAAGGGGAAGAAGAAGAAGAAGATGAAGACAAGGAAAAAGATCAAAGAAGAAGAAGAAACAATTAGAAGACTAAGAGGAGGGAAGAAGAAGAAGATGAAGATGAGAAGAAAAATAAAGGAAGAAGAAGGAGAAGAGGAAGTTGAAGAATAGGATGGAGAAGAAGAAGAAGAAGTAGAAGAACAAGAATAAGAAAAAAGAAGAAGAAGTAGAAGAAGAAGAAGAAGAAGAACAAGAATGAGAAGAAGATTCAAGAAAAAGAAGGAGAAGAAGAAGAAGAAGAAGAAGTAACAGAAGAAAAAGAAGAAAGAACAACAAAAAGAAGTAAGAAGAAAAGAAAGTAGACAATGAGGAAGAAGAAGGTGGAGGGGGAAAGAAGAGGAGGAGAAGAAAAAGAAGAAGAAGAAGAAGAAGAGGAAGAACCAGAAAAAAAAGGAGGATGTAGTAGAAAAAGAAGGAGAAGAAGACGAAGAAGAAGAAATAGAGAGCAAAGAAAAATAGTAGAAGAAGAAGAAGAAGAAGACAAAGACGAAGTAGTTGAAGAAGAAGAAGAATAAGAAGAAGTAGAAGATGATGAAGAAGACAAAAAAAGAAGAAGAAGAAGAAGAAGAATTAGAAGGAGAAGGAGACAAAGAAGAAGAAGAAATAGAAAGAAGAAGACAACGAAGAAAAAGAAGACGAAGAAGAAGAAGAAGAAGCCCAAGAAGAAGAGAAGACAAAGAAGAAAGAAGAAGAAGAAGAAGGAAAAGAAGAAGAAGGGGGAGAAGAAGAAGAAGTAGTAGTAGTAGTAGAAGAAGAAGAAGAAGAAGGAGAAGATGAAGAAGGAGTAGCAATGAAGAAAAAGAAGAAGAGGAAGAAGAAGATGAAGAAGAAATGAAGAGGAAGAAGAAGGAGTACGAGGAGGAGGATGAGGAGGAGGAGAGAAGAAGAAGAAGAAGAAGAAGGAGAAAGAGAATTATAAGGAGAGGAAAAAGGAAGAAGAAGAATAAGAAGAGGAGGAAGAAGAAGAAAAAGAAAAAGAAGAGAAGAAAGAAAGAAGAGAGGAAGGAGTAGAAAAGTAAAAAAGAAGTAGTAAAAGAAGAAGAAGAAGAAATAGAAGAGAAGAAGAAGAACCAGAAGAAACCAGAAGAATAAGAAGACGGAGAAGAAGGAGAAGTAGGAATAACAAGTAGTATAAGAAGAAGAAGAAGAAGAAGAGGAAGATGAAGATAAAGAAGAAGAAGGAAGAGAAGAAGAAGAAGAAGAAGAGAAGAAGGAAGAAGAAGAAGAAAATGAAGAGGAAGAAGAAGAAGAAAGATGGAGTAGGAGGAGGAAGAGAGGGGGGAGAGAAGAGGAAGAAGAGGAAGAGAAGAACAAGAAGAAGTAGAAGAAGAAGAAGAAGAAGAAGATGATGATGAAGAAGAAGATGATGAAGAAGAAAAAGAAGAAGAAGATGATGATGATGAAGATGAACAAGAAGTAGAAGAAGAAGATGAAGATGGAACAAGAAGAAGAGGACAAAGAAGAAGAGACAAAGAGGAAGAAGAAGAAGAAGAAGAAGTAATAGAAGATGTAGAAGAAGATGAAGAAGAAGAAGAAGAAGAGAAAAAAGTAAAAGAAGTAGAAGTAGAAGAAGAAGAAGAAGAAGAAGAGCAAGTACAAGAAGAAGAAGTTGAAGATAAAAAAGATGAATAAGAGGATGTCGAAGAAGATCGGGAAAACAATGAGGAAGAAGAAGATGAAGAAGAGAAGATGAAGAAGAAGAAGAAAAAGAAGAAGATGAAGAAGAAGAAGTAGAAGAAGATGCAGAAGATGATGAAAAAGAAGAAGAAGAAGAAATAGAAAGATGAAGAAGTAGAAGAAGAAGGGGAAGAAGAAGGAGAAGAAGATGAAGAAGAAGGAGAAAAAAAAGAAGATGTAGAAGAAGAAGAAGAAGAAGAAGAAGAAAGGAAAGGAGATGGAAGAGGGTAAGAAGAAGAATAAGAAGAGGAAAATGAAGAAGAAGAAAAAAGGAGATGAAGTTGAAGAAGAAGAAGAAGAGGAAAAAAGAAGAAGAAGAAGAAGAAGAAGAAGAAGAAGAAGAAGGAAGAAGAAAGAAGAAGAAGAAGAAGAAGAAGAAGAATAAAGAGAAGAAGTAGAAGAAGAACAAGAAAAAGAAAAGAAGAAGCAAGAAGAAAAGAAGATGAAGAAGATGAAGAAGAGAAGATGAAGAAGAAGAAGGAAAAGAAGAAGGAAAAGCAAGAAGAAGAAGATGAAGAAGAAGAAGAAGAACGAAGAAGAAGGAGAAGAAGAAGAAGGAGAGGAAGGAGGAGGGAGAGGAGAAGAAAAAGAAGCAGAAAAAGAAGTAAAAAAAGTTGAAGAAGGAAGAAGAAATGGAAGAAGAAAGAAGGCAAAGAAGAAGAAGAAAAAGAAGGAAAAAGTAGTAGAAGAGGAAAAAGGAAGAAAAAGGCAGCGAAGGAGGAGGAGATGAAGAAGAAGAAAAGAGGAAGAATTAGAAGAAGACAAAGAAAAAGAAGAAGACAAAGAAAAAGAAGAAGAAGAAGAATAAGAAGATGTAGAAGAAGAAGGAGAAGAAGAAGAAGAAGAGTCAAAGAACATGAAGATCCAGAAGACAAGGAAGTGGAAGGCGAAGAAGATAAAGAAGAAGAAGAAGAAAAAGAAGTAGAAGATGAAGAAGTAGAAGAGGAACTAAATTTAGAAAAAGAAGAGATGAAGAAGTAGAAGAAGCAGAAAAAGAAGAAGAAAACAAAAGAAGAAGAAGAAGAAGACGCAGAAGAAGAAAAAAAAGAAATCGAAGAAGAAGAAGAAAAAGAAGAAGATGAAGAAGAAAAAGATAAAGAGAAAGCACAAGAAGAAGAAGATGAACAAGAGTAGAAGAAAAAGAAGATGATGAAAAAGACGAAGATGAAGAAGAAGAAAACGAAGTAGCAGAAGATGAAGATAAAGAAGAAGAAGAATAAAAGGAAGAGTAAGAAGAATAAGGAGAAGAGAAGAAGAAAAAAATAGAATTTGAAGGAGAAGACGAAGAAGAAGAAGAAGAAGAAGAAGAAGAAGAAGAAGGAGAAGGAGAAGGAGAAGAAGAAGAACAAAAAGAAGAAGAAGAACATGATGAAGAAGAATAAGAAGAAGTCAAAGAAGTAGAAGACGAATATGAAGAAGAAGAAGAAGAAGAAGAAGATGTGACGAACTAGAGGAAGATGAAGATGAGGAAGACGATGAAGTGGAAGAAGAAGAAGAAGAAGAAAAAGACGTATAAGAAGAAGAAAAAGAAGAAGAAGAAGAAGAAGATGATGATGATGATGAAGAAGAGGAAGAAGAAGAAGAAGAAGAAAAAGGAGAAAAAAGAGATGGAGGAGAAGAAGAAGAAGAAGAAGAACAAGAAGAAGAAAGAGAAGAAGAAGTAGAAAAGGATGAAGAAAAAAGAAGAAGAAGAAGAAGAAGAAGAAGAAGAAGAAGAAAAAGAAGACGAAGAAGAAGAAGAAGAAGAAGAAGAAGAAGATAAAGAAGATGTAGAAGAAGAATAAGAACAAGAACAAGAAAAAAAAGACGAAGAAAAAGAAGAAGAAGAAGAGGAAAAGAAGAAGATGAAGAAGAAGAGGAAAAAAGAAAAGAAGAAGAAGAAGAAGAAGAAGAAGAAGTGGAAGAAGAAGTCGAAAAAGAAGATGAAGAAGAAGAAGAAGAAAAAGAAGTAAAACAAGAAGGCGAAGAAGAAGAAGAAGAAGAAGAATGAAGAAGAAGAGAAAGAAGAAGAAAAGAAGAAGAAGAAGAAAACTAAAGAACAAGAAGAATAGGAAGAAGTAAAAGAAGATGGGGAAGAAGAATATGAATTGGAAGAAGAAAAAGAAGAAGAAGTAGTCGAAGAAGAAGATGAAGAAGAAAATGAAGGAGAAGATGTAGACGATGAAGAAGAAGAAGAGGAAGAAGTAGAAGAAGATGAACATGAAGAAGAAAAGAAGAAGGAGAAGAATAGTACGAAGAATAAAGAAGAAGAAGAAGGAGAACTAGAACAAGAAGAAAAAGAAAAACAAGAAGATGTAGAAGAAGAAGATGATGATCATTCTGATGAAGTAGAAGAATGCGAAGAGGAACAAGAAGAAGAAGAAGAAGAAGAAGAAGAAGAAGAAGATGAAGTTAGAGAAGAAGAAGAAGAAGATGAAGAAGCAATGAAGGTTGAAGAAGAAGAAGGGGAAGAAGAAGAAGGGGAAGAAGAAGAAGAAGAAGATGAAGAAGAAGATGAAGAAGAAGATGAAGACAAAGAAATGGATCAAAGAAGAAGAAAAAGAATAAGAAGGCTTAGAGGAAGAAGAAGAAGAAGATGAAGATGAAGAAGAGGAAGAAGAAAAGAAGAAGAAGAAGAAGAGGAAGTTGGAGAATAGGATGGAGAAGAAGAAGTAGTAGAAGAACAAGAAAAAGAAAAAAGAAGAAGAAGAAGAAGTAAAAGTAGAAGGAGAAGAAGATTGAAGAGGAAGAAGAAGAAGAAAAAGAAGTAGCAGAAGAAGAAGAAGAAGAACAAGATGAAGAAGAAGAAGAAGAAGAAGAAAAAGAAGTAGAAGAAAAGAAAGAAGACAATGAGGAAGAAGAAGGTAGAGGGGAAAGAGGAGAAGAAGAAGAATAAGAAGTAGAAGAGGAACAAGAAAAAAAAGAGGAAGTAGTAAAAAAAGAAGGAGAAGAAGACGAAGAAGAAATAGAGAGCAAAGAAAAATAGGAGGAAGAAGAAGAAAGCAAAGACAAAAAAGTAGAAGAAGAAGAAGAAGATGATGAAGAAAACAAAAAAGAAGAAGAAGAAAAAGAATTAGAAGGAGAAGTAGACAAAGAAGAAGAAGAAATAGAAGTAGAAGATAACGAAGAAGAAGAAGAAGACAAAGAGGAAGAAGAAGAAGAAGAAGGAGAAGAAGAAGAAGGGGGGAGAAGAAGAAGAAGAAGAAGAAGACAAAGAAGTAGTGATAGTAGTAGTAGCAGAAGAAGAAGAAGAAGAAGAAGAAGAAGAAGAAGAAAAAGAAGAAAAAGAAGAAGAAGGAGAAGATAAAGGAGAAGAGGAAGGAGTAGGAAATGAAGAAAAAAGAAGAAGGAGAAGAGGAAGAAGAACAAGAAGATTAAGAAAAAAATGAAGAGGAAGAAGAAGAATAAGGAGTATGAGGAGGAGGAGGAGAAGAAGAAGAAGAAGATGAAGGAGAAGGACAAGGACAAGGAC
>JAIUJO010001364.1:62500-67500 GCA_023846275.1 Vanilla planifolia | reverse complement strand
AAGAAGAAGAAGAAGAAGAAGAAGAAGAAGAAGAAGAAGATAGGGAAGAAGATGAAGAAGAAGAAGAAGAAGGAAATAAAGAAGAAGAAAGACGAAGAAGTACAAGAATAAGAAGTAGAAGTTGAAGAAGGTTAAGAAGAAGAAGAAAAAGAAAAAGAAGAAGAAGAAAAAGAAGAATAATACGAAGAAGATGAAGATGAAGAAAGAAGAAAAAGAAGAAGTAGAATAAGAAGAGTAAAAAGAAGAAAGAGAAGAAAAAGAAGAAGTAGAAGATGACGACAAAGAAGAAGAAGAAGAAGATGAAGAAGAAGAAGAATTCAAAGAAGAAGAAGAAGATGATGATGAAAAAGAATAACAAGAAGAAGAATGTGAAGATGAAGAAGAATAATTTTATGGAGAAGACATGGAGGAAGAAGATGAACAAGAAGAAGAATTAGTAGAAGAAAAAGAAGAAGACAAAAGAGAAGTAGAAGACAAAGAAGATGAAGATGATGAAGAAGATGATGAAGAAGAAGAACGCGATAAATATGAAGAAGAAGAGGTGGAAGAAGAAGAAGAAGAGGAAGAAGATGAATGAGAAAGAGAAAAAGAAGAGGAAGAAGACGAACCAAAAGAGGAAAAAGAAGAAGGAGAAGAAGGCGAAGAAGAAGATGAAGATGAAGGTGAAGAAGAAGAAGACGAAGAAGAAGAAGAAGAAGAAGAAGAAGAAGAAGAAGTAAAAAAAGAAGAAGAAGAATAAGAAATAGTAGTAGAAGAAGAACAAGAAGATGATGATGATGATGATGATGATTGTCATGAAGAGAGAAGAAGAGCAATGAGAAGAAGAAGAAGAAGAATAATAAGAAGAAGAAGAAGCAGAACGGGAAGAAGAAGAAGAAGAAGAAGACGAAGAAGAAGAGGAAAAAGACCAACAAGAAGAAGAAGACGAAGAAGAAGAAGAAGACGATGAAAAAGAAGAAGAAGAAGAAGAAGAGGATGAAGAAGAAGAAGAAGAAGATGTAGAATATGAAGAAGTAGAAGAAAAAGAAGAAGAAGAAGAAGAAGAAGAAGAAGAAGAAGTGGAGGAAAATGAAGACAAAGAAGAGAAGAAGAAGACAAAGAAGAAGAAGAAGAAGAAGAAGAAGAAGAAGAAGAAGAAGAAGAAGATGTAGAAGAAGAGGAAGAAGGAGAAGAAGGAGAAGAAGAGGAAGAAGAAGAAGAAGAAGAGAAAGAAAAAGAGTAAGTAGTAGAAGAAGAAGAAATAGAAGAAGAAGGAGAAAAAGAAGAAGAAGTAGTAGATTAAGGGGAAGAGGATGAAGGAGAAGATGAAAAAGTAGA
Organism: Vanilla planifolia; assembly: GCA_023846275.1. Lineage (NCBI taxonomy): Eukaryota > Viridiplantae > Streptophyta > Magnoliopsida > Asparagales > Orchidaceae > Vanilla > Vanilla planifolia. The sequence continues at coordinate 66,183 of JAIUJO010001364.1, read as the reverse complement.
AGAAGAATAAGCAAAAGAAGATCAACATGACGATAAAGAAAAAGAAGAAGAAGAAGAAGATGCAAAAGAAGAAGAAGAAGATGTAGATCAAGAAACTAAAGAAGAAGAAGAAGGAGAAGTAGAAAAAGAAGAAGAAGAAGTAGAAGGCGAAGAAGAAGAAGATGAAGAAGAATAAGAAGATGAAGAAGTAGAAGAATAAAAGAAAAAGAAGAAAATAAGAAGAAGAGGAAGAAAAAGAAGAAAAAGAAGAAGAATAGATGAAGAAGTGGAAGTAAAATTAGTGGAAGAAGAAGAAGGAGAAGAAGAAGAATAATTAGAAGAAGACGAAGAAGAAGAAGAGGCAGAAGAAGAAGTAGAAGTTGATGAAGCAGAAGAAGTTGAAGAAGATGACAAAGTAGAAGAAGAAGATGATGATGATGATGAAAAAGAAGAAGAAGAAGAACAAGCAGAAGAAGAAGAAGAAGTAGAAGAAGAAGAAGAAGAAGAAGAAGAATAAGAAGAAGAGGAAGAAGAACATGAAGAAGAAGAAGGAGAGGGAGAGGGAGTAGAAGAAGAAGAAGAAGTAGAAGAAGAAGAAGAAGAAGAAGAAGAAGAAGAAGAAAAGATGTAGAGGAAGAAGAAGAAGAAGAAGGAGAGGGAGAGCGAGAACAAGAAGAAGAAGAAGTACAAGACGAAGAAGAAGAAGAAGAAGAAGAAGAAGAAGAAGAAGAAGAAGAAGAAGAAGACCAAGAAGATGAAGAAGAGTCTGATGAAAAAGAAGAAGGAGAAGAAGAAGGAGAAGAAGAAGATAAGAAGAAGAAGAAGACAAAGATTTAGAAGAAGAAGAAGTAGAAAAAGAGGAAGAAGAAGAAGAAGAAGAAAAAGAAGAAGAAGAAGAAATAAAAGAAGAAGGAAAAGAAGAAGAAGAAGAAGAAGAAGAAAAAGATGATGATGATGATGATGATCTTGATGATGATGATGAAGAAAAAGTAGAACAAGAAGTAGATGAAGAAGAAGAAGGGGAAGAAGTTGAAGAAGAAATGAAACAAAAAGAAGAAAAACACGAAGAAGAAGAAGGCGAAGAAGAAGAAGAAGACAAAAGAGAAGTAGAAAAAAAGCGGAAGAAGAAGAAGAAGAAGAAGACAAAGAAGAAGGAGAAGAGAAAGAAGAAGACGAAGAAGATGAAGAGGAAGAAGATGAACAAGGGGAAGAAGACATAAGGGAAGAAGATGAAGAAAAAGAAGAAGTGGAGGTAGAAGAAGAAGAGGTAGAGGAAGTAGAAGAAGAAGATGAAGAAGAAGAAGGAAATGAAGAAAAAATGAAGAAGAAGAAGAAGAAGAAGACAAAGAAGAAGAATGTGAACAAGGAGAAGAAGAGGAAGAAGAAGAAGAGGAAGAGGAAGAAGATCAAGAAGGAGAAGAGGACATAATGGAAGAAGATGAAGAAAAAGAAGAAGTGGAGGTAGAAGAAGAAGAGGTAGAAGGAAAAAATGAATAAGAAGAAGAAGAAGAAGAGGAAGAAAAAGAACAACAAGAAGACGAAGTAGAAGTAGAAGTAGAAGAAGAAGAAGAAGAAGAAGGAAAAGAAGAAAATTAAGAAGAGGATGAAGTTAAAGAAGTTAAAGATAAAGAAGGAGCAGAAGAAGGCGAAGAAGAAGAAGATGTAGAAGAAGAAGATGTAGATGAAGAAGAAGAAGAAGACAAAGAAGAAGAAAAAGAAGGAGAAGGGGAAGAACAAGATGATGATGAAGAGGAAGAAGAAGTCGAAGAAGAAGAAGAAGATGAAGAAGAAGAAGAAGAAGAAGGAAACAAAGAAGGCGAATAAGAAGATGATGAAGAAAAATAGGGAGAAGAGCAAGAAGAAGTAGAAGAAGAAGAAAGAAAAAAAAAGGAGGAGGAGGAGGAGAAGAAGAAGAATAATAAGAAGAAAAAGAAGAAGAATGAGAAGAAAAAGAAGGAGAAGAAGACAAAGAAAGAAAAGAAAAAGGAGAAGAAGAAGAAGAACAACAACAACAACAAAAAGAAGACAATGATGAAGAAAAAGAAGAAGGAGAAGAAGAAGAAGAAGAAGATCATGGCGATGAAGAAGTACAAGAGGAAGAAGAAGAAAAAGAAGAAGAAAAGGTAGAAGTAGAAGAAGAAGAAGAAGAAGAAGAAGAGTAAGTAGAAGAAGAGGAAAAAGAAGAAGAAGAAGAAAAAGAAGAAGTGGAAGAAGAAGAAAAAGAAGAATAAGAAGAAGTAGAAGGGGAAGAAGAAGAAGAAGACAACAAAAATGAAGAAGAGGAAGAAGAACAACAAGAAGAAGAAGACGAAAAAGAAGAAGAAGATGATGATGAAAAAGAAGAAGAAGAAGAACAAGAAGTTGAAATAAAAGAAGATCAAGAAGACAAGGAAGAAGAAGAAGAAAAAAAAGTAGAAGAAGAGTGTAGAAAAAGAAGAAGAAGAAGAAGAGGAAGTAGGAGTAGAGGAAGCATAAGCAAAAGAAGACAAAGAAGAAGAAGATGACAAAGAAGAAGTAGAAAGCGAAAAAGATGAAGAAGAAGAAGAAGAAGAAGACGAAGACGACGACGACGACGACGAAGAAGAATAAGAATAGGAAGAAGAAATAGAAGAAGGAGAACAAGATGAAGTAGTAGTAGTAGAATTAAGGGAAGAAAATGAGGGAGAAGAAGAAAAGGTAGAGGATGAAGAAGTAAAAGAAGATCAACGTGAAGATAAAAAGAAGAAGAAGATGTAAAAGAAGAAGAAGAAGAAGAAGAAGAAGATGTAAAAGAAGAAGAAGAAGTAGAAGAAGAAAATAAAGAAGAGCAAGAAAGAGAAGAAGAAGAAGAAGAACAAGGAGAAGAAGAAGTAGAAGTAGAAGGCAAAGTAGAAGAAGATTAAGAAGAACATGAAGATGAAGAAGTAGAAGAAGTAGAAAAAAAAGAAAAAAACAAGAAGAAGAAGAAGAAGAAAAAGAATAAGAAGAAGAAGAAGAAGAAGAAGAATAGACAAAGAAGTGGAAGCAAAGAAATGGAAGAATAAGAAGTGGAAGAAGAAGAAGAAGAAGAAGAAGTAGAAGAAGATGAAGAAGAAGTAGAAGATGATTAAGAAGTAGAGGAAGTTGAAGAAGAAGATGAAGATGAAGAAGAAGAAGTAGAAGTAGAAGAAGAAGAAGAAGAAGAGTTAGATGAAGAAGAAGAAGATGTAGAAAAAAAGGAAGAAGAAGAATAATAATAACAATAATAATAATAATAAGAAGTAGAAGAAGAAGAAGAAGGAGAAGAAGAAGAAGGAGATAGAGAGGGAGAAGAAGAAGAAGAAGAAGAAGCAAAAGAAGAAGAAGAAGAAGAATAAGAAGAAGAAGAACAAGTAGAAGCAAAAGATGAAGAAGATGAAGAAGATAACGATGAAAAAGAAGAACGAGAAGAGGGGGAAGAAGAAGATGAACAAGAAGAAGAAAATGTAGAAAAAGACGAAAAAGAAGTAGAAATAGAGGTAGAGTTTGAAGAACAAGAAGCAGAAGTAGTAGAAGAAAAAGAAGAAGAAGAAGGAGAAGAAGGCAAAGAAGATGAAAAAGAGGAGGAACAAGAAGAAGAAGAAGAAGAAGAAGAAGAAGAAGAAGAAGAAGAAGAAAAACAAGATGATGATGAATAAAAAGAAGAATATGAAGAAGTTGAAGAAGAAGAAAGAGAGGAAGAAGAAATAAAAGTCAAACCAAAAGAA
>JAIUJO010001364.1:50000-60000 GCA_023846275.1 Vanilla planifolia | reverse complement strand
AATTGGAAGAAGAAGAAGAAGAAGATGAAGACGAAGAAGAACAAGAAGAAGAAGAATAAGATGAAGAGGAACAAGAAGAAGACGAAGAAGTAGAAGATGAAGAAGAAGAAGAAGAAGAAAAAGAAGAAGAAGAATAATAACAAGAAGTAATAGTAATAGAAGAAAAAGAATAAAAAGAAGTAGAAGGGGAGGAAAAAGACGAGACAAAGAAGAGGAAGACAATGATGAGGAAGAAGAAAAGGAGGACGAAGAAAAAGAATAAGAAGAAGAAGACGAGACAAAGAAGAGGAAGACAAAGATGAGGAAGAAGAAGAAGAAGAGGAAGAAGAAGAAGAAGAAGAAGAAGAAGGACTTGAAGAAGAAGTAGAATAAGAAGAAGATGAAGAAGAAGATGAAGAAGATGAAGTAGACGAAGTAGAAGAAGAAGAAGAAGAAGAAGAAGGATGAGAAGAAGAAGAAGAACTAGAAGAAGAAAAAGAATAAGAAAATGGGTTTGAAAAAAGATGAAGAAGAAGAAGAAGAAGAAGTAGAAGATGAAGAAGAAGAAGTAAAAAAAGAATCTATAGAAGAAGAAGAAGAAGAGGAAGAAAATGAAGAAGAAAAAGAAGAAGAAGAAGAAGAAGAAGAAGAAGAAGAAAAGAAGAAGTAGACGAAGAAGGCGAAGAAGAAGAAGAAGAAGAAGAAGAAGAAGAAGACGAAGAAGAAGATGAAAAAGAAGAAGAAGAAGAAGTTGAAGAAGAAGACAAAGAAGAAAAAGAAGAAGAAGAAGAAGAAAAATAAAGAATAAGAAGAAAAGGAAGAAGAAGAAGAAAAAGAAGAAGAAGAAGATGAACAAGAGGAAGAAGAAGAAGAAGTAATCGAAGAAGAAGATGAAGAAGAAAAAAAAGGAGAAGAAGGAGAAGAAGAAGGAGAAGAAGAAGAGGAAGAAGAAGAAGACCAAGAAGAAGAAGAACTAGAACAAGAAGATGACGAAGGAGATGAAGTAGAAGAAGAAGAAGATGACGACAAAAAAGAAGAAAAACAAGATGAAGAAGAAGAAGAATATGAAAAAAAAAGAAGAAAGAGAAAAAGAAGGAGAAGGAGAAAAAGAAGAAGAAAGAGAAGAAGAAAGAGAAGAAGAAGACGAAGAAGAACAAGAAGATGAAGAAGACGAGGAGAAGAAGAAGGCGAAGAAGTAGATCAAGAAGATGAAGAAGAAGATGAAGAAGAAGAAGAGGAGGAAGAATAAGATGAATAAGAAGAAGAAGAAGAAGAAGATGAAGAAGAAGAAGAAAGAAAAGAAAAAAGAGAAGAAGAAGAGGAAGTTAAAGAAGAAGATGGAGAAGAAAAAAAGAAGAAGATGTAGAAGAAGAAGAAGAAGAAAAAGAAGTAAAGGAAGGAGAAAAAGGGGAAGAAGAAGAAGAAGGAGAAGAAGATTGAGGAGGAGGAGGAGGAGAAGATGATGAAGAAGAAGAAGATGAAAATGGGGAAGAAGAAGAAGATGAAACAGAAGAAAATAAGAAGAAGAAGAAGAAGAAGAAAAAGACAAAAAAGAAGAAGAAGAGGAATAAGATGTTGAAGAAGAAGATGATGATGAAGAAGAAGAAGAAGAAAAGAAGAGGTAGAAAAGAAAGAAGAAAACAAAGAAATAGAAGAAGAAAAAGAAGTAGTAGAAGAAGAAGGAGAAGAAGAAGAAGAAGAAGAAAAGAAGAAGAAGAAGATGATGAAAAAGAAGATTAGGACGGAGAAAAAGAAGAAGAAGAAGAAAAAGGAAGAGAAGAAGAAAGCATAGAAGAAGAAGTTGTAGAAGAAGAAGAAGAAGAAGAAGAAGAAGAAGAAGAAGAAAAAGAAGTAAAAGAATAAGAGGAAGAAAAAGAAGAAGATGAAGGCAAAGAAGACGAAGAAGAAGAGGAAGAAGAAGAAGAAGAAGAAGATGATGATGATGAAGAAAAATAAGAAGGTGATCAAGAGGAACTCGAAGAGAAATAAGAAGAAAAATAAGAAGAAGAAGAATAACTTGAAGAAGAGGAAGAAGAAGAAGAAGATGAAGAGGATGAAGAAGAGAAAGAAGAGGAAAAAAATAAGGAGAAGATGAAGAAGATGAAGAAGAAGAAGAAGAAGAGGAAGAAGAAGAAGAATAAGAAGAGGAAAAAGAAGAAGAAAAAGAAGAAGAGGAAGGAAAAGAAGCAGAGGTAGAAGAAGAAAAAGAGGAGAAAAAGAAGTAGAAGATGGAAAAAGAGGAGAAAATAATAATAATAATAATAATAATAATAATAATAATAACAATAATAATAATAATAATAATAACAATAATTACAATACAAAAAAGGGGAAGGAAAAGAAGAAGAAGTAGAAGAAAAAGAAGAAGAGGAGAACGAAAAAGAAGAAGGAGAGAGGAAGACGAAGAAGTGTAAGAAGACGAATAAGAAGTCAAAGAAGAAGAAGAAGAAAAAAGAAGATGAAAAAGAGGAAAAAGAAGAAGAAGAAGAAGAAGAAAAAGAAGATGATGATGAATAGAAAGAAGACTAAGAAGAAGTTGAAGAAGAAGGAGGAGAAGAAGAAATAAAAGAAGTGAAATTAAAAGAAGAAAAAGACGAAGAAGAAGAAGGTGAAGAAGAAGAGAAGAAGAAGAAGAAGAAGAAGAAGAAGAAGTAGAAGAAGAAGAAGAAGAAGAAGAAGAAGATGAAGAAAATGAAGGAGAAGAAGAGGAAGAGAAAGAAGAAGAAGAAGACGAAGAAGATAAAAAAAGAAGGAGAAGATGAAGAAGAAGAAGAAGACAAAGAAGAAGGACAAGAAGAAGAAGAAAAAGAAGAAGAAGAAGATGAAGAGGAAGAAGATGAACAAGAAGAAGAAGATATAAGGGAATAAGATGAAGTAAAAGAAGAAGAAGTGGAGGTTGAAGAAGAAGAGGTAGAAGAAGTAGAATAAGGAGATGAAGTAGAAGCAGAAGAAGAATAAGAAGAAGAGGAAGAAAAAGAAGATGAAGAAGACGAAGAAGAAGAAGTTGTAGAAGATGAAGAAGAAGAAGAAAAAGAAGAAATTGAAGAAGAAAAAGGAGAAGAGGACGAAGAAAAAGGAGAAGAAGAAGGAGAAGAGGAAGGTGAAGAAGAAGAACATGTAGAAGAAGAAAAAGAAGAAGAAGAAGAGGAAGAAAAAGTGGAAGAAGAAGAAAAAGAAGAAGAAGAAGAAGAAGAAGAAGAAGTCAATGAAGAAGAAGAAGAAGAACAACAACAACAAGATGAAGAAGAAGAATAAGAAGATAAATAAGAAGAAGAAGAAGGAGACAAAGAAGGAGAATAAGAAGATGATGAAGAAAAGGAGAAGAAGAGGAAGAAGACAACGAAGAAGATAAAGTAGGGGAAGAAGAGGATGAAGAATTAGAAGACGAAGAAGAAGAAGATGATGAAGAAGAAGAAGAAGAAGAATAAAAAGAAGAAGTAGAAGGAGAAGAAAAAGAAGAAGAAAAAGAAGAAGCAAAAGAAGAAGGGCAAGAAGAATAAGAATAAGAAGAAGAACAAGAGGAAGAAGATGAAGATGAAGAAGAAGAATAGGAAAAAGAAGAAGAAGAAGAACAAAAAGAAGAAGAAAAAGAAAAGAAGAAGAAGAAGTAGAAGAGAATTAAGAAAAAGATAACGAGGAAGAAGGACAAAGAGAAGAAGAAGACGAAGAAGAAGTTGTAGAAGAAGAAGAAGAAGAAGAAGAAGAGGAAGTAGAAGAAGAAGAAGAAGAACGAGAAGAAGGAGAAAAAGAAGAAGACAAAGAAGAAGAAGAAGAGGAGGAAGATGAAGAAGAACAAGAAAAAAAAGAAGAACAAGATGATGAAGAAGTCACAGAAGAAGAAGAAGAAGAAGAAGTAGAAGAAGAACATGAAGAAGACAAAGAAGAAAAAGAAGAAGAAGAAGAAGAAGAAGAAGATGATGATGATGATGACAAAGAAGACAAAGAAGAGAAAGAAGAGAAAAAAAAGCATAAGATGAAGAAGAAGAAGTAGGAAAAGAAGTAGAAAATGAAGAAGGAAAAGAATGAGAAGAAGAAGAAGAAGAAGAAGAAGAAGAAGAAAAAGAAGGAGAAGAAGAAGAAGGAGAAGAAGGAAAAGGAGGAGAAGAAGAAGGAAAAGAAGAATGACAACAAGAAGTAGAAGAAGAAGATGAAGAAGATGAAGGAAAAGAAGAAGAAGAAGTCGAAAAAGAAGAAGCAGAAGAAGAAGATGAAGAAGACAAAGTAAGGGAAGTAGAAGAAAGTGAAGAAGAATAAGAAGATTTAGAAGGGGAAGAAGTTAAAAAGGAAATAGTAGAAAAAGAAGATAAGGAAGAAGAAGAATAAGAAGAAGTTGAAGAAGAAGAAGAAGAAGAAGAAGAAGTTGAAGAAGAAGAAGAAGAAGAAGAAGTTAAGATGAAGTTGAAGAAGAAGAAGTGGAAGACAAAGAAGAAGAAGAAGAGGAAGAAGATGACGAAGAAGAAGAAGAAAATGAACAAGAAAAAGTAGTAGAAGAAGAACGAGGAAAAGAAAAAAAAGAGGAGGAGAAGAAGAACAAGAAGAATAAGAAGAAAAAGGAGAAGAAGGAGAAGAAGACGAAGAAAGAAAAAATGAGGAGAAGAAGAGGAAGAACAAAAAAAAGATGAAGTCAAAGAAGAAGAAGAAGAAGTAGAAGAAGAAGAAGAAGAAGAAGAAAAAAGAGAAGAACCAAAAGAATAAGAATAATAATAATAATAATAAGAAGAAGAAAAAGAAGATGAAGTACCAGAAGACGAGGAAGGGGAAGATGAAGAAGAGAAAGAAGAAGAGGAAGAAAAAGAAGAAGAAGTAGAAACGAAGAAAAAGAAGAAGAATAAGAAGAAGAAAAGAAGAAGAAGAAGAAAATGGAGAAATAGAAGATGAAGAAGAAAAAGAAGGAGAAGAGTAAGTAGAAGAAAAAGAAGACGAAGAAGAAGATGATGAAGAAGAAAAAGTAGAAGAAAAGGAAAAAGAAGAAGAAGTGGAAGAGGAAGTGGAAGAAGAAGAGGAAGAAGAAGAAGGAGAAGGAGAAGAAGAACAAAAGAAAGAAGTCAAAGAAGAAGAAGAAGAAGAAAAAGAAGCAAAAAAAGAAGAAGAAGATGATTAAGATGATGATGAAGAAGAAGAAAAGAAAAAGATGATGATGATGAAAAAGAAGATTAGGACGAAGAAAAAGAAGAACACGAAGAAAAAGCAAGAGAAGAAGTAAGCGAAGAAGAAGTTGTAAAAGAAGAAGAAGAAGAAGAAAAAGAAGAAGAATTAGAAGAAGAAAAAGAAGAAGATGAAGGCAAAGAAGAAGAAGAAGTGGAAGAAGAAGAAGAAGAAGAAGAAGAAGAAGAAGAAGAAAAAGAAGAAGAAGAAAAAGAAGAAGGTGATCAAGAGGCAGTCAAAGAAGAATAAGAAGAAAAATAAGAAGAAGAAGAAGAACTTGAAGAAGAAGAAGAAGAAGAAGAAGATGTAGAGGACGAAGAAGGCAAAGAAGAGGAAAAAACATAAGTAGAAGACGAAGAAGAAGAAGAAGAAGAAGAAGAAGAAGAAGAAGAAGAGGAAGAAGAAGAGGAAGAAGAAGAAGAAGAAGAGGAAAAAGAAGAAGAAAAAGAAGAAGAGGAAGAAGAAGGAGAGTAAGAAGAAGAAAAAAAGGAGGAGGGGAAGAAGAAGCAAAAGAAGGAAAAGTAAGAGAAAATAATAATAATAATAGTATTAATAACATTGATAACAACAATAATAATAATAATAGTTATAAGGCAAAAAAGAGGAAGGAAAAGAAGAAGAAGAAGAAGTAGAGAGGAAGACGAAGAAGTAGAAGAAGAGGAAAAAGAAGTCAAAGAAGAAGAAGAAAAAGAAGAAGAAAAGTAGAAGTTGAAGAAGCAAAATAAGTAGAAGAAGAAGAAGAAGGGAAATTAGAAGAAAGAGGAGGAGAAGGAGAAGAAGAAGAAGAAGAAGAAGAAGAAGAAGAAGAAGAATAAGAAGAAAAAAAGGAGAAGGAGAAGAAGAACAACGAGAAGAAGAAGAAGAAGGAGAAAAAGAACAAAAAGAAGAAGAAGAAGAAGAAGAAGATGAAGAAGAAAAAGTCTAAGAAGAAGAAGAAGAAAAATAGGAAGAGGTAGAAGAGGTAGAAGAAAAAGACGAAAAAGAGGAAGTAGAAGAAGAAGAAGTAGAAGAAGAAGAAGTAGAAGAAGATGTTGAAGAAGAAGATGGCAAAGAGGAAGAAGAAGAAGAAAAAGATCAAGAAGAAGGAGAAGAAGAAGGAGGAGAAAGAGAAAAAGAAGAAGAACAAGAAAAGGAAGAAGAAAAAAAGAAGTAGAACAAGAAGACTAAGAAGAACTAGTGGATGAAGAACAAGAAGATGAAGAAGAGTAAGACAATTAAGTGGAAGAAGAAGAAGAAGAAGAAGGGGAAGTGGAAGAAGATGAAGAAGAAGTAGAAGAAGAAGAAGACAAAGAAAAAGAAGAAGAAGAATAAGAAAATGAAGAAAAAGTTGAAGAAGAAGAAGAAGGAAAAGTAGAAGACGAAGTAGAAGAAGAAGAAAGAGATAGAAGAAAAAGAAGATAAGAAAGAAGAAGAAGAAGAAGAAAAAGAAGATAAAGAAGAAGAAGAAGAAGAAAAAGAAGATAAAGAAGAAGAAGAAGAAGATGATGATGATGATGAAGAAGGAAAAGAAGAAGTAGAAGGCAATGAAGAAGAAGAAAAAGAAGAATAAGAAGAAGAAGAAAAAAGGAGAGGAAGAAGGAGAGGAAGAAGGAGGAGGAAGAAGAGGAGGAGAAGAAGAAGAACAAGAAGAACAAGGAGAAAAAAAAAAGATGAAGATGATGAAGAAGAAGAAGAAGAAGAAACAAGGAAGATGGAGGATCAGAAGAAGAAGAAGAAGAAGAAGAAGAAGAAGAAGAAAAGAAAAAATGTAAAACAACAAGAAGAATAGGAAGAATAAGAAGAAGACTAAGAAGAAGAAGAAGAAGTAGAAGAAGAAGAAGAAGAAGAAGGAGGAGGAGAAGAAGAACGTGAAGTCAAAGAAATAGCAAAAGAAGAAGAAGAAAGGACGAAGTAAAAGAAGAAGAAGAAGAAAAGAAAGAAGTAGTAGAAGAAGAAGAAGAAGAAGAATTACAAGAAGAAGAAAAAGAAGAAGAAGAAAAAGAAGGAGAAAAGAAGAAGAAACAAAGAAGAAGAAGAAGAAGAAGAAGAGGATGAAGAAGAAGAAGAAGAAGACAAAGTAGAAGAAGGAGAAAAAGAAGAAGAAGAAGACTAAGAAGAAGATGAAGTTGATGAAGAAGAAGAATAAGAACAACAAGAAGTGGAAGAGGAAGAAGGAGAACAAGATGAAGACGATGAAGAAGAAGAAGGTGATGATGAAGAAGAAGACAAAGAAGAAGAAAAGTAGAAGAGGAAGAAGTTGAAGTTGAAGAAGAAGAAGAAGAAAAGAAGTAAAAGACGGAGAAGAAAAAAGTAGAAAGTAGAAGAAGAAGAAGACGACGAATAAAAGAATAAGGAAAAGAAGAAGAAGAAGAAGATGAAGACATCAAAGAAGAAGATGAAGAGGAAGAAGAAGAAGAAGAATAAGTTGAAGGTGAAAAGAAGGAAGAAGAAGAAGAAGAATAAGTAGAAGAAGAAGAAGAAGAAGACAAAGAAGAAGAACATGAAGAAGACGATGAAGAAGAAGAAGAAGAAGGCAAAGATGAAGAAGCAGAAGATGATAAAGATGAAGAAGAAGACGAGGAAGAAAAAGTAGAGGAGGAAGAAAAAAAAGAAAAAGAAGAAGAAGAAGAAGAAGAACAAGAAGAAGAAGAAATAGAAGAAGAAGAAGAAGATGAAGAAGAAGGTGAAGAAGAAGTAGAAGAAGATGATGAAGATGAAGTAGAAAAAGAGAAAGAAGAAGAAGACAAAGAAGTAGTATTAGTAGTAGTAAAAGAAGAAGAAGAAGTAGAAGAAGAAGAAGAAGAAGAAGAAGGAGAACAAGAGAAAGAAGAAGAATAAGATGAAGAATCGTCAAAGAAGAAGAAGAAATAAAAAAAGAAGAAGTGAAAGAAGAATAAGTAGAAGGAGAAGAAGAAAAAGAGTACGAAGAAGTCAGAGAAGTAGAAGATGAAGAAGAAGAAGAAGAAGAAGAAGATGATGATGATGAATAAGATAAGAAAAACTATGAGAAGAAGAAGAAGAAGAAGAAGATGAAGAAGAAGAAGTATAAGAGGAAGAAGAAGAGGATGAAGATGGAGAAGAAGAAGAGGGAGAAGAATTAGAAGAAGAAGATGATGAAGAATGAGAAAATAATGTTGAAAAAGAAGAAGATGAAGGAGAAGAAGAAGAAGAAAAAGAAGAAGAAGAAGAAGAAGAAGAAGAGAAAGAAGATGAAAAAGAGGAAGATGTAGAAGAAGAGGAAGAAGACGAAGAAGAAAAAGAAGAAGAAGAAGAAGAAGAATAATAAGAAGTAGGAGAAGGAAAAGAAAAAGAAAAAGAAAAGGTTGAAGAACATGAAAAAGAAGAAGAAGAAGAAGAAAAAGAAGAAGAAGAAGAAGTCAAAGAAGAAGAATTCAAAGGAGAAGAAGTAGAGAAGCAAAAGAAGAAGAAGAAGAAAGAGAAGATGATGAAGAAGAAGAAGAAGAAGAAGAAGACGAAGTTGAAGAAGAAGAATAAGAGTAAGAATAAGAATAAGAAGAAGAAGAAGAAGAAGGCAAGGAAGAAAAAGAAGAAGATGGCAAGGAAGAAAAAGAAGAAGAAGAACAAGAAGGAGAATAAGAAGATGAAGAAGAAGAATAAGTTGAATAAGGAGAAGATGCAGAAGGAGAAGAAGAAGAAGAAGTAGAAGGACAATGAGAAAAAGAAGAAGACAAAGAAGAAGAAGAAGGTAAAGTTGAAGAATAAGATGAAGAAGAAGAAAAAGAAGAAGAAAAAGAAGGAAGAGAGGAAAAAGAAATAAAAGATGAAGAAGTACAAGAAGATGGGAAAGTAGGAGAAGGAGAAGAAGAAGAAGAAGAAGGAGGGAAAGGAGAAGAGATAGATGATGAAGGTGGAGAACATGAAGAACAAGAAGTAGAAGAAGATGTGGATGAAGAAGAAGAAGGCAAAGAAGAAAGAGAAGAAAAGTAGTAGTAGTAGAAGAAGAAGAAGCAGAAGAAGGCGAAGAAGAAGAAGAAAATAATGATGAAGAAGAAGAAAAAGCTGGAGGAGGTGAAGAAGAAGATGAAGAAGAAGAAAAAGGAGGAGGAGCTGAAGAAGAAGATGAAGAAGAAGAAAAAGACGAAGAAGAAGAAGAAGACGAAGAAGAACAAGAAGGCGAGCAAGAAGAAGAAGAAGAAGAAGAAGAGCAAGAAGAAGAAGATGATGAAGAAGAAGAAGAAGAAGACATAGAAGAAGAAGAAAAAGAAGAAGAAGTAGAAGAAGAAGAAGACATAAAAGAAGATGTAGGATAAGACGAAGACGAAGAAGAAGAAGAAAAAGAAGAAGCAGAAAAAGAAGAAGAAGAAGAAGAAGAAGAAGAAGAAGAAGAAGAAGAAGAAGAACACGAAGAGGAAGAAGAAGAAGAAGAAGAAAAGGAAGGAGCAGAAGACGAAGAAGTAGTAGAAGAAGAAGAAAAAGAAGATGATAAAGAAGAAGTATAAGAATTGGAAGAAGAAGAAGGGGTTGAAGAAGTAGAAGAAGAAGAAATAAAAGAAGAAGTAGAAAAAGAAAAAGAAGTAGAAAATGAAGAAGAAGAAGAAGAAGAAGAAGTAGATGAAGAAGTGGAAAAAGAAGAAGACAAAGATGTAGAAGAAGAAGAAGATGATGATGATGATAAAATAAAAGAAGAAGAAGAAGAAGGAGAAGAACTAGAAGAAGAAGAAGAAGAAGAAAAAGAAGAAGAGGAAGACGAAGAAGAAGAAGAAGATGACTATGAAAACGAAGTAGAAAAAGAAGAAGAAGGAGAAGGAGAAGAAGAAGGAGAAGGAGAAGAAGAAGAAGAAGAAGAAGAAGAAGAATAAAAAGAAGATGAAGAATATAAAGAAGAAGAAGAGGATGAAGAAGAAGAAGTAAAAGAAGAAAAAGAAGAAGAAAATGA
>JAIUJO010001364.1:42500-45000 GCA_023846275.1 Vanilla planifolia | reverse complement strand
AGAAGAAAATTGAATAAGACAAAGAAGAAGAAGAAGAAGAAGAAGAAGAAGAGGAAGAAGGAAGAGAAGATGAAGAGGAAGATAAAGAAGAGAACATGAAAAGAAAAAGAAGAAGAAGTCGAAGAAGAAGAAGAGGGGGAAGAAGAAGAAGAAGAAGAAGAAGAAGTCAAAGAAGAAGAAGTGGAAGAAGAAGAAGATGGAGAAGAAAAAGAAGAAGAAGAAGAGATGAAGAAAAAGAAGAAGAAGAAAAAGTTGAAGTAGAAGACAAAGAAGAATAAGAAGAGCAAGAAAATAAAAATGAAGTAGAAGAAGAAGAAGAAGAACAAGTCAAACAAAAAGAAGAAGTGGAAGAAGAAGAAGAAAAAGAACAAGAAGATGAAGAAGGGGAAGATAAAGAAGATGATGAAGAAGACAAAGAAGACGAAGATGGAGAAGATGAGGTAAAGAAGAAGAAGAAGAAGAAAAAGAAGTTCAAGGAAAATAAGAAAAATAAGAAGAACACAACGAAGAATAAGAAGAAGAAAAACTAAAATAAGAAGAAAAAAGACGACAAAGAAGAAGAATAAGGAGAATATGAAGAAGAAGTGGAAGAAGAAAGGAAATGAAGGACAAGAAGAAGAGAAAAAATAAGAAGTAGATGAAGAAGAGGAAGAAGAAGAAGTAGAAGATGAATAAGAAGAAGATGAAGATGATGATGAAGAAGAAGAAGAAGATGATGATGATGATGAAGAATGGAGTAGAAGAAGAAGGAGAAGAAGAAGAATAAGAAGGAGAAGTAAAAGAAGAAGAAGAAGATGAAGAAGAAGGGAAGAAGAAGAAGTAGAACATGAAGAAAAATATGAAGAAAAAGACAAAGTAGAAGAAGAAGAGGATGAAGAAAAGAAGAAGAAGTAGACGGAGAAGAAGAAGAAGAAGATGTAGAAAAATAAGAAGAAGAATAAAAGGAAGAAGCAGAAGGTGGAGGAGAAGAAGAAGAAGAAGAAGAAGAAGGAGAAGCTGTCGAAGAAGAAGAAGAAGATGACGAAGAAAAAGAGGTAGAAGAAGAAGAAGAAGGCGAAGAAGATGAAGTAGAGGAGTAAGAGGTACATGAAGAAGAAGAAGAAGAAGAAGAGAAAGTAGAAGAAGTAGTAGTAGAAGAAGAAGAGAATGAATAAGCAAAAGAAGAAGAAGAAGAAGAAGAAGAAGAAGATGAAGAAGACAAAGAAAAAGATAAAGCAGAAGAAGAAGAAGAAGAAGAAGAAGAAGAAGAGATGAAAAAGAAGAAGAAGAATAAGAAGAAGAAGAAGAAGAAGAAGAAGAACGAGAAGAAAAAGAATAAAAAGAAGACGAATGTGGAGAAGTAGAACAAGAAAAAGAAGTAGAACAAGTTGACGGAGGAGAAGAAGTGGGAGAAGATGAAGAAGAAGAAGACGATGAAGAAGAAGAAAAGATGAAGAAGAAGAAGAAGTTGAAAATGAAGAAGAAGAAGAAGAAGAAGATGAAGAAGATGAAGAAGAAGAGCGAGGAGGAGAAGAAGCGAAAGAAGAAGAAGAAGAAGAGGAAAAAGATGAAGAAGAAGAAGAAGAAGAAGGAGAAGAAGAAGAAGAAGAAGGAGGAGAAGAAGAAGAAGGAGAAGAAGATAAAAAGAAAGAATAAGAAGCAGAGGAAGAAGAGGAAGATGATGATAAAGAAGAAGAAGAAGAAGAGGAAGATGATGATGAAGAAGAAGAAAAAAGAAGTAGAACAAGAAGAAGAAGAAAAAGAAGAGGAAGATGATGATGAAGAAGAAGAAAAAGAAAAGGAAGAACATGAAAAAGATGAAGAAGAACAAGAAGTAGAAGAGGAGGAAGAAGAAAAAGGAGGAGGGGATGAAGAAGACAAAGAAGAAAAGATGAAGAAGAAGAAGGTGAAGAAGAAGAAGAATAAGAATAAGAAAATGATGAAGAAGAAGAAGGAGAAGAAAAGGAAGAAGAACTAGAAGAGGAAGAAGGAGGAGGAGGAGCAGAAGAAGAAGAAGAAGAAGAAGATGATGAAAGAAATGAAGAAAGTGGTGGAGAAGAAGAGGAAGAAGAAGTAGAAGAAGTAGAAGAAGAATAAGAAGAAGAAGTAGAAGAAGAAGATGACAACGAAGAGGAAGAAGATGAAGAAATGAAAGACGATGAAGAGGAAGACAAAAAGATGAAGACGAAGAAGAAGAAGAAGATGCAGAAGAAGATGTAGAAGAAGAAGAATATTTAATAAGACAAAGAAAAAGAAGAAAAAGAAGAAGAGGAAGAAGGCAACAAAGATGAAGAGGAAGATGAAGAAGAGAAAATGAAAAGAAAAAAAAGAAGATGTCGAAGAAGTAGAAGGGGAAGAAGAAGAAGAAGAAGAAGTCAAAGAAGAAGTGGAAGAAGAAAAAGAAGAAGAGGAAGAAGAAAAAAGATGAAGAAAAAGAAGAAGAAGAAACAGATGAAGTAGAAGACAAACAAGAATAAGAAGAACAAGAAAATGAAAATGAAGAAGAAGAAGAACAAAGTCA
>JAIUJO010001364.1:12500-37500 GCA_023846275.1 Vanilla planifolia | reverse complement strand
AAGACGAAGAAGAAGAAGTAGTAGTAGAAGAAGAACGAGAATAGGAATAAAAAATGGAAGAAGAAAAGGAGCAAGAAGAAGAAGAAGAAGAGGTAGAAAAAGAAGAAGAAAATGATGAAGAAGAAGTAGAAGAAGAAGAAGAATAGGAAGGAGAAGAACATGAAAAAGATGAAGAAGAAGATGAAGATGACGAAGAAGATGAAGAAGAGGAAGAAGAAAGAGAATAAGAAGAAGAAAAAGAAGAGAAAGAGGAAGAAAAAGAAGAAGAAGAAGGAGAAGAAGGAGAAGAAGGAGAAGAAGAAGAAGAAGAAGAAGAAGAAGAAGAAGGAGAAGAAGAACAAGAAGAAGAAGAAGAAGA
This sequence comes from Vanilla planifolia, assembly GCA_023846275.1. Classification (NCBI taxonomy): domain Eukaryota; kingdom Viridiplantae; phylum Streptophyta; class Magnoliopsida; order Asparagales; family Orchidaceae; genus Vanilla; species Vanilla planifolia. The sequence continues at coordinate 37,142 of JAIUJO010001364.1, read as the reverse complement.
AAAAGGAAGAGAAGATGTAGAATAACAAGAAGAAGAAGAACAAGAGGAAGAAGTAGAAGAAGAATAGAAAGACAAAGAAGAGGAAGAAAAAGAACAAGTAGAAATCATAGAAGAAGAAGAAGAAGAAAAAGAAGAAAAAGAAGAAGATGAAGAAGAAGAAGACAATGAAAAGTGGAAGAAGAAGAAGAAAATGAAGAAGATGAGGAAGATTTAGAAGGAGAAGAAAAAGCAGAAGAAGAAGAAGATGAAAAAAAAAGACAAAGAAGAAGAAGAAGGCAAAGAAGAGGTAAAAGAAGAAGAAGAAGAAGAATAAGAAGAGGGGGAAGACGAATAAGTAGAAGTCGAAGAACAAGAAGAAGTGAAAGAAGAAGAAGAAGTTGAAGAATAAGAAGAAGAAGAAAAAGAAGAAGGAAAAGAAGAAGTAGAAAAAGAAGAAGTTGAAGTAGAAGAAAAAGAATGAAAAGAAGGAGGAGGAGAAGTAGAAGAAGAAGAAGAAGAAGACGAGGAAGAAAAAGAAGAAAAAGGAGGAGAAGAAGAAGAAGTATTAGTAGATGAAGGAGAAGAAGAAGAAGAAGAAGAACATGAAGACGAAGAAGAAGAAGAAGAAGAAGAAGAAGAAGTAGAAGAAGAAGAAGAAGAAGATGATGATGATGATTATATTGATGCTGCTGATGATGATGATGATGATGATGATGAAGAAAATGAAGAATAATTGGAAGAATAAGAAGGAGAAGAGGATGAAATAAAAGACGTTGAAGAAGAAAGCAAAGAAGAAGAACAAGAAGAAGAAGAAGAAGAAGAAGACAAAGAATAAGAAGGCAAAGAAGAAGATGAAGAAGAAGAAGAAGAAGAAGAACAAGGAGAAGAAGGAGAAAAAGAAGTGCTATAAGAAAGTGAAGAAAAATAGGAAGAAGATTATGATGATGATGATGATGTTCATGAAGGAATAGAAGAAGATGAAATGGAAGAAGAAGTAGATGAAGACTAAGAAGAAGAAGAAGATGAAGAACACAAAGATGAAGAAGAGTAAGACATTGAAGTGGACGAAGAAAAAAAAGAACAACCAGAAGAAGAAGATGAACAAGAAGAAGATGATGAAGAAGAAGATGAAGAAGGAGAAGAAGATGATGAAAAAGGAGAAGAAGAGTTAGAATAAGAAGAAGATGATGAAGATGTTGATGTAAAAGATGAAGAAAAAGAAGAAGATAAAGAAGATGAAGAAGAAGATGTAGAACATGAAAACGACCAACAAAAAGAAGAAGAAAAAGAGAAAGAAGAAAAAGTAGAATATGAAGAAGAAGAAGATGATGATGATGATGAAGAAGAAGAAGAAGAAGTAGAAGAAAAGAAGAAAAACAAGAAGTAAGGAGAAGAAAAACAAGAAGAAGAAGGAGGAGTAGGAGAAGATGAAGTGGAAAAAGGAGGAGAAGAAGAAGAATAAAAAAAAGAAGACAAAGAAAAGAAGAAGAAGAAAAAGAATGCAAAGAAGAAGAATGCAGAGAAGAAGAAGAAGATTAAGATGAAATCGAAGAAGAAGAGGAAAAAGAAGTAAAAGAAGAAGAAGAAGAAGAAGAAGAAGAGGAAGAAGATGAATAGAAGAAGTCAAAGAAGAAAAAGAAGAACAAGATGAAGAAGAAGAAGAAAAAGAAGATGAAGACGAAGACGAAGAAGAAGAAGAAGAAGAAGAAGATGTACAAAATGAAAAAGAAGAAGAAGACGTTTAAGAAGAAGAAGAAGAACATGAAGAAGAAGAGGATGAAGAAGAAGTAGAAGAAGAAGACGAAGGAGAAGAAGAAGAAGATGAAAAAATATGAAGAAGAAGAAGAAGAGGAAGAAGAAAGAAAATAAAAGAAGAAGAAGAGGAAGAAGATGACGATGATGATTATTATGAAGGAAAACTAGAAGTTGAAGGAGAAAAAGAAGAAGAATAAGAAAAAGAAGAAGAGGGAGAAAAGAAGAAGAAGAAGACAAGGAAGAAGAACATGAAAAGAAATAGGAAGAAGATGAAGACAAAGAAGTGGAAGAAGAAGAAGAAGAGCAAGAGGAAGAAAAAGAAGGAGGAGAAGAAGAAGAAAAAAAGAAGAATAATGAGAGAAAGAAGAAGAAGAAGAAGAAGAAAAAAAAGAAGAAGAAGAAGAATAATAATAATAATAATAATAATAATAATAATAATAAGATGAAGAAGGAGGAGAAGAAGAAGAAGAAGAAGAAGAAGATGAAGAAAAAAAGACGAAGTAGTAGAAGAAGAGGATGAAGAGAAGACGAAGAAGTAGAAAAAGAAGAAGAAGGAGAAGAAGACAAAAAGGAAGAATAAGAAGAAGAAGATGAAGAAGTAGAAGAAGAAAAAAAGAAGGACAAGAAGAAGAAGAAGAAGAAGAAGAAGAAGAAGAAGAGGAAGAAGAAGAAAGTAAAGAAGAAGTAGAAGGCGAAGAAGACGAAGACAAGGAAGAAGAAGAAGAAGAAGAAATAATAGAAGGATGAGAAAATGAAGAACAAGGAGAAAGAGAAGAAGTAGAAGAAGATGAAGAATGATAAAAATATTAATAAAAATAAGAAGAAAAAGAAGAAGAAGAAGAAGAATATGACAAAAAAGAAGGAAGAGAAAAAGAAGAGGAAGACAAAAAATAAGAAGAAAATGAAGAAGAAGAAAAAGAAGAAGAAGAAGTTGATGAAGAAAACGAAGAAGAAGAAGAAAAAGAAGAAGAAAATGAAGATGAAGACGATGATGATGTTGAAGAAGAAAAGAAGAAGAAAAAGAAATAGAAGAAGAAGAAGAAGAATAAGAAGAAGAAGAAGAATAAGAAGAAGAAGGGGAAGAAGAAGAGGTAGAAGAAGAAGATGAAGAAGAAGAAGAGGAAGAAAAAGAAGAAGACAAAAAATAAGAAGAAGATGAGGAAAAATAAGATGAAGTTAAGAAAAAGAAGAAGAAGAAGATGAAAAAGAAGAAAGAGAAGAAGAAGAAGAAGAAGGAGAAAGAAAAGAAAATGTTGAAGAAGAAAAAGAAGAAGAAGAAGAAGAAGATGATGATAATGATTATGAAGGCAAAGAAGACGTTGAAGGAGAAAAAGCAGAAGAATAAGAAGTAGAAGAGGAAGAAAAAGAAGAAGAAGAAGACGAAGAACAGCAACACAAACATGAAGAAGAAGAAGAAGAAGAAGAAGAGGAAGTCAATGATGAAGAAAAGAAGAAGAGGAATAAGAGAAAGAAGAAGAAGAAGAAGAAAAAGAAGAAGAAGAATAACAAGGAGAAGAAGAAGAAGAAGACGAAGAAGATGATGATGATGACGATGATGATGAAGGAGAAGGACTAGAAGAACAAGGAGACGAAGAAGATTTAGATTAAGATGAAAAAAAAGAAAGAAGAAGTAGTAGTAGAAGAAGAAGAGGACAATTAAGAAGAAGAAGTACAAGAGGTAGAAGAAGAAGAAGAAGAAGAAGGAGAGAAGAAGATGAAGAAGCAGATGAAGAAGAAGAAGAAGAAGAAGATGAAGAAGGAGGAGAAGGAGAAGAAGAAGGAGAAGGAGAAGATGACAAAAAAGATCAAGAAGTAGAAGAAGAATGGAAGAATAGATGGAGAAGAAGAAGAAGAAGAAGAAGAAGAAAGAAACAAGAAAAAGGTGATGAAGATGAAGAAGAAGAAGGAAATGAAGAAAATGTAGATGAAAGAGAAGAAGAAGAAGAAGAAGAATATGAGTAGAGGAAGAAGAAGAAGAAGAAGTCGAAGACAGAAAAGAAGAAGAAGAAAAATGGTTGAAGAAGATGAAAAATAAGAAGAAGAAGAAGATTACGAAGAAAAAGAAAAAGAAGAAGAAGATGAATAAGAAGAAGAATAAGAAGAAGAAGAAGAAGAGACGAAGAACGGGAAGTCGAAGAAGAGGAAGAAGAAGAAGTGGAAGAAGAAGAAGTAGAACAAGAAGATGGTGAAGGAGAATAAGAAGAAGAAGAAGAAGGAGAAGAAGAAGAAGAAGAAGAAAATGAAGAAGAAGAAGAAGAAGTAGAAGAAGAAGAAGAAGAAGAAGACGAAGGAGAGGAAGTAAGAGATGGAGAAGAAGAAGTAGAAGTAGAAGAAGATGAAAAAAGAGAAGAATAAGACAAAGAAGAAGAATGAGAAGAAGAACGAGAAGAAGAAGAAGAAGACAAAGAAAAATAAAATGAAGAAGTAGACAAAGAAGAAGAAGAAGAAGAAGACAAAGAAGAAGAAGACGAAGAAGGAGAAGACGAAGAAGAAGAAGAAGATGAACAGGAAGAATAAGAAGAAGAAGAAGAAAAAGAAAAAGCATAAGATAAAGAAGAAGAAGGAGAAGGAGAAGGAGAAGGAGAAGGGATGAAGAAGAAGAAGGAGAAGAAGAAGAGGAAGAAGAAGAAGAAGAAGAAGATGAAGAAGAACATAAACAGGACAAGAAAAAGAACAAGAGGAAGAAGAAGAAGAAGAAGAAGAAGAAGAAGAAGAAGAAGATAGTGAAGAAGAAGAAGAAGAAGAAGGAGAAGAAAAAGAATAATAAGAAGAAGAAGAAGAAGAAGAGGAAGAGGAAGAACAAGTTGTATAAGAAGAAGAAGATGAACATGTAGAAGAAGAAGAAGAAGAAGATGAAGAAGAGGAAGAACAAGTTGTATAAGAAGAAGAAGATGAACATGCAGAAGAAGAAGAAGAAGAAGAAGTAGGAGAAGACAGAGAAGAAGAAGAAGAAGAAGAGGAGGAGGAGGAAGAACAAGTGGTATAAGAAGAAGAAGAAGAAGAAGAAGTAGTTGAAGAAGAAGTAGAGGAAAAAAAAGAAGAAGAAGAAGTAGAAGACAAAGAAGATGAGGAAGAGGAAGAAGAGGAACAAGAAAGAAGAAGAAGAAGAAGAAGAAGAAAAAGAAGGAGAAGGAGTAGAAGATGAAGAACAAGAAGTACCTGATGAAGAATAAGTCGAAGAAGATAAAAGGAGGACAAAGAAGAATAAGAAGAAGAAGAAGAGGAAAGAATAAGAAGAAGAAGAAGAAGAAAATGATGATGAAAAAGATGAAGATGAAGAAGAAGAAGAAGAAGATGAAGAAGAAGAAGAAGAATGAGAAGAAGAAGAAGAAGAAGAAGAGGGGAAAGAAGAAGAAGACAGAAGAAAAAGGCAAAGAAGAAGAAGAAGAAGAGGACAACAAAGAAGAAAAACACAAAGAAGAAGAAGAAGAAGAAGAAGAACCAGAAGAAGTTGAAGAAGAAAACGAAAAGATGAAGAAGAAGAAGAAGAAGAAGAAGAAGAAAAAGAAGAAGAGAAGAAGAAAAAGAAGAATTAGAAGAAGAAGAAGAAGAAGAAAAAGAAGGAGAAGGAGAAGAAGAAGAAGAAGAAGGAAAAGATGGAGAAGGAGATGAAGAAGTACTTAAAGTTGGTGAAGAAAAAGAATAAGAAGAAGAAGAAGAGAAGAAATAGTTGTAGAAGAAGAAGAAGAAATGGAAAGGGAAGAAGAAAAAGAAGAAGAAGTAGAAGAAGAAGAAGAAGAAGAAGAAGAAGAAAAAGAGGAAGAAAAAGATAAAGATGAAGAAGAAAAAGAAGAAGAAGAAGAAGAAAAAGTGCAAGAAGAAGAAGAAGAAGAAGAAAAAGAAGGAGAAGGAGAAGAAGAAGTGGATGAAGAAGAAGAAGAAGGAAAAGAAGGAGAAGGAGATGAAGAAGTACATAATGATGGTGAAGAAAAAGAATAAGAAGAAGAACAAGTAGAAGAAGTAGTAGTAGAAGAAGAAGAAATGGAAGGGGAAGAAGAAAGAGAAAAAGTAGAAGAAGAAGAAGAAAAAGAGCAAGAAAAAGATGAAGATGAAGAAGAAGAAGAAGAAGAAGAAGAAGAAGTTGAAGAAGAAGAAGAAATAGAAGAAGTAGAGGAGGAGGAAGAAGAAGAAATAGATGAAGAAGAAGAAGAAGAAGAAGATGATGAATAAGAATAAGTAGAATAAGAAGGAGAAGAAGACAAAGAAGAAGAAGAAGAAGAAGAAGAACAAGAAGAAAAAGAACAAGAAGTAGAAGAAGAAGAAGAAGAAGAAGAAGAAGAAGAAGAAGAAGGAGAAGAAGTAGAAGATGAAGAAAAGATGAAGTAGAAGAAGAAGAGGATGACGAAAAGACGAAGATATTGAAGAAGAAGAAGACGAAGAAGAAAATCAATTAGAAAAAGAAGAAGAAGAAAAAAAGAAAGAAGTAGAAGAAGGAGCAGGAGGAGAAGAAGAATAAGATGTCAAAAAAGAAGAAGAAGAAGAAGATGAACAAAAAGAGGTAGAAGAAGAAGAAGGCAAAGAAGATGAAGAAGAGGAGGAAGAAGAGTAGGAAGAAGAAGAAGAAGAAGAAATAGAAGGAGAAGAAGTAGAAGAGAAGTAGAAGTAAAAGAAGAAGAAAAGAAAGAAGAAGAAGAAGAAAAAGAAAAAGAAGGAAAAGAAGGAGAAGAAGAAAACAAAAAAGAAGAAGTAGAATAAGAACAAGATGATGAAGAAGAAGAAGAAGATGATGATGATGATGACGAAAAGAAGAATGGAGTAGAAGAAGAAGGAGAAGGAGAAGAAGAAGAAGTAAAAGAAGAAGAAGAAGTAGAAGAAGAAGGAGAAGAAGGAGTTGAAAAAGAAGGAGATGAAAAAGACGAAGAAAAGGAAGAAAAAAAGAAAAAAAAGAAGAAAATGATTATGATGATGAAGAAGAAGAGGAAGGCATAGAAGAAGGAGAAGACTAAGAAGGGGAAAGAAGAAGAAGAAGAAGAAGTAGAACGATAAGAGCAAAAAGAAGACAAAGAAGTAGTAAATGAAGAATAATAATAACAATAAAAAATATAGTAATAAAATTAATAATTAATTAGAAGAAGAAGACGAAGAAAAAGTACAAGTAAAAGGAAAAGAAGAAGAAGAAGAAGAAGAAATAGAAGATGAAAAGGAAGAAGAAGAGTCGAAGAAGTGGAAGTCGAAGAAGTGGAAGAGGAAGAAGAGGAATTTGAAGAAAATGAAGAAGAAGAAGAAGAAGAAGATAAAGAAAAAGAAGAAGATCAAGAAGTTGAAGAAGGTGAAGAAGAAGAAGCAGAAGAAGAAGTAGTAGAAGAAGAAGAAGAAGAAGTAGTAGAAGAAGAAGAAGAAGACAAAGAAGAAGAACTAGAAGGAGATGGACAAGAAGAAGAAGAATAAGATGTAGAGGAAGACAAAAAAGAAGAAGAAGAAGAATAGGAAGAAGAAAAGGAGAAGTAGAAGAAGAAGGATAAGGAGAAGAAGAAGAAGTAGAAGAACAAGAAGATGAAGAGGAACATGAGGAAGAAGAAGAAGAAGAAAAAGAAGAAGAAGAAGAAGAAGAAGAAAAAGAGGAAGAAGAAGAAGAAGAAGAAGAAGAAGAACAAGAAAAAGAAGAGGAAAAAGACGAAGGAGGAGAAGGAGAATAAGAAGAATAAGAAGAAGAAGAAGAAGAAGAAGAAGAAGAAAATGAAGAAGAAGTAGAAGAAGAAGGTGAAGGAGCGAGAGAAGAAGAAGAAGAAGAAGATGATGAAGGAAAACAAGAAGATGAAGGAGAAGTAGAAGAAGAAGAAGAAGAAGAAGAAGAAGAAGAAGAAGAAGAAGAAGAAGACAATGAAGAAGGAGATGAAGAAAAGAAAGACAAAGAAGTGGAAGAAAAGAAGAAGAAGAAGAAGAAGAAGGAGATGAAGAAGAAGAAGAAGAATGAGAAGAAGAATACGAAGAAGAATAAGAAAAACAGGAAGAAGAAGAAGAAGAAGAAGAAGAAGTAAAAACAGAAGAAGAAGAAGAAGAAGAAGATGAAGTTGAAGTAGGAGAAGATGAAGAGAACATGAAAAGAAAAAGATGAAGAAGTCAAAGAAGAACAAGGAAAAGAAGAAGAAGAAGAAGAAGTCAAAGAAGAAGAAGAGGAAGAAGGAGAAGAAGAGAGGAAGGTGAAGAAGAAGAAGAAGATGAAGAAAGAGAGGAAACAAAAGAAGAAGAAAAATAAGAAGAAGAAGAAAAAGAAGATGAAGAAGACGAAGTTGAAGAGGAGGAGGATGAAGAAAAAGAAAAAGAAATAGAAGAAAAAGAAGAAGGAAAAATAGAAGAAGAAGAAGAAGAAGAAGAAGAAGAGGAAGAATCAGATGAAGACGAAGAAGAAGAAAAAGATGAAGAAGAACAACAAGAAGAAGACAAAGAGGAAGAAGTAATAGAGAAGGAAGAAGTAGAAGTGGAAGTAGAAGAACAAGATGAAGAAGAAGAAGAAGAAGATGATCATGATGACAAAGAAGAAGAAGAAGAAGAAGATGAGAAAAGAAAGAAAAAGAAGAGGAAGCCAAAAAGACTAGGAAGAAGAAGAGGAAGAAGAAGAAGAAGACGGAGAAGAAGAAGATTGCGAAGAAGAAGGAGAAGAAGAAGTTGATGCAAAAGAAGAGGAAGAAGAAGAAGAAGAAGAAGAAGAAGAAGTAGAAGAAGAAGTGGAAGAAGTGGAAGAAGAAGAAGAAGAAGAAGACAAAGAAGAGAAAGATGTAGAAGAAGAAGAAGAAGTAAAGAAAAGAAAAAGAAGAAGAAGAAGAAGAAGAAGAAAAAGAAAAAAGTCAAACAAGAAGAAGTCAAAGAAGAAGAAGAAAAAGAAGAGGAAAACGAAGAACAAGAGAAAAAGAAGAAAATAAAGGATGCATAGAAAAAGAAGAAGAAGAAGAAGAAGAAGAAGAAGAAGAAGATGAAGGGGAAGTTGAAGAAGAGAACATGAAAAGAAAAAGAAGAAGAAGTTGAAGAAGAAAAAGAGGAAGAAGAAAAAGAAGTAGTAGTCAAAGAAGAAGAAAATGTAGAAGAATAAGAAGAAGAAGAAGATAAAGAAGAAGAAGAAATGGAAGTGGAGGAAGAAGAAGAAGAAGAAGTAGAAGAAGATGAAGATGTAAAAGAAGAAGAAGAAGAACAAGAAGTTAAAGAAGAGGAAGAAGAAGAAGAAGAAGAAGCTGAAGAAAAACAAGAATAAGAATATGAAGCAGAAGAAGAAGAAGAAGAAGAAGAAGAAGGAGTGGAAGTGGAGTTAGAAGAAGAAGAAGAAGAAGAAGAAGTCGAAGAAGATGAAGAAGAAGAAGAAGAAGAAGAAGAAGAAGAAGAAGAAGTTGAAGAAGAGGAAGAAGAAGCTGAAGAAGAAAAGAAGGAGGAGGAGGACTAGGAGGGGGAACAGGAGGAGAAGATGAAGAAATGGGAGAAGAAGATGGAGAAGAAGATGAAGAAGAAGAAGAAGAAGTAGAAGAGGAAGAAGAAGTGGAAGACGAAGAAAAAGAAGAAGAAGAAGAATTAGAAGAAGAAGAAGAAGAATAAAAGACAAGAAGAAGTTGAAGAAGAAGTAGTAGTAGAATAAAAGGAGAAGAAGAAGAAGAATAATAATAATAATAAGATGAAGAAAAAGAAAATGTAGAAGAAGAAGAAGAAGAAGAGAAAGTGGAAGTAGTAGAAGAAGTATAAGAAGTAGAAGAAGAAGACGAACAAGAAGAGGAAGAAGAAGAAGAAGAAGAAGAAGACGAAGAAGAAGAAGAAGAAGAAGAAGAAGAAGATTAAGAAAGCAAAGTTGAGGAAGAAGAAGAAGATGAAGACGAAGAAGAAGAAGTAGAAGAACAAGAAGAAAAAGAAGAAGAGGTAGAAGAAGAACAAGTACAAGAAGAATAAGAAGAAGAAGAAGAAGAAGAAGAAGATGAAGAAGAGAAAGAAGCAGAAGAAGAAGAAGAAGAAGAAGAAGATGAAGAAGAAGAAGAAGTCGAAGAAGAAGAAGAACAAGAAGAAGAAGAAGACAAAGAAGAAGATTAATAAGATGAAGAAGAAGACAAAGTGATGAAGTCGTAGAAGAAGATGATGAAGAAGACAAAGAAGGAGAACACGAAGGGGAAGAAGAAGAAGACTTAGAGGAAGAAATGAAGAAGAAGAAGAAGAAGAAGAAGAAGAAAATGAAGAAGAATTAAAAGAAAAAGAAGCAGAAAAAGAAGAAGAAGAAGAAGAAGAAGAAGAAGAAGAAGAAGAAGAAGAAGAAGAAGAACACAAAGAAGAAGAAGAAGATGATGAAGCAGATGATGTAGAAGCAAAGGAAGAAGAAGAAGAGAAAGAGGAAGAAGAAGAAGAAGAAATAGGTGAAGAAGAAGAAGAAGTAGAAGTTGAAGAAGAAGAAGTAGAAGAAGAAGAAGAAGAGAAGACGAAGAAGAAAAGGAAGAAGAAGTAGAAGATGAAGAAGAGGAAGAATTGGAGGATGAAGAAAAAGAAGAAGAACCCAAAAAAAGAAGAAGAAGAAGAAGAAGAAAAAGTGGAGGAAGAAGAAGAAGAAGTGGAGGAGGAAGAAGAAGAAGAAGACAAAAAACAAGAAGTCAAAGAAGAGGAGGAAGAAGAAGAAGAAGAGAGTTGAAGAAGAAAAAGAAGTAGATGAAGAAGAAGGAGAAGAAGAACAAGAAGATGAAGAAGACAAAGAAAAAGATTAAGAAGAGGAAGATGATGAAAAAGACGAATAAGGAGATGATGAAAAGGAAGAAAAAGAACAGAAAGAAGAAGAAAGATATAAAGAAGAAGAAGATGATGATGATGAAGAAGAAAATGAAGAAGAAGAAGTAGGAGAAGTGGAAGAAGAAGATGAAGAAGGAGGAGAAGGAGGAGGCAGAGGAGAAGAAAAGAAAAAGTGGACATAAAGGAATAAGAAGAAGTAAAAGATGAAGAAGAAGTGGAAGAAGAAGAAGATAAAGAAGAAGTATAAGAAGAAGAAGAAGAATGAAGAAGAATAAAAGACAAAGAAGAAGAAGAAGAAGTAGAAGTAGAAGTAGAACACAACGAAGAAGAAGAAGAAGAAGAAGAAGAAGATGGAGAAGAAGAAGAAGAAGAAGAAGAAGAAGAATAGAAAGAGCAAGAAGAAGAAGTACAGGAAGAAGAGGAAGAAGAAGAAAAATGACAAGAAGAAGAAGAAGAAGAAGTAGAAGTCAAAGAAGAAGAAGAAAAAGAAGAAGAAGGAAGAAGATGATGACAAAGAAAAGGAAGAAGAAGAAAAAGAAGAAGACGAAGAAGAAGAAGAAAAAGAAGAAGAATAATAAGATGAAGAAGAAGAAGAAGAAGAAGTAGAAAAAGAAGAAGAAGAGGAAGAAGAAGAAGAAGAAGAATAAGAAGTGAAAGAAGAAGAAGAAGAAGAAGACAAAGAAGAGGAAGAAGCATTAGAAGAAGAAGAAGAAGATGATGATGAAGAAGAAGAAGATAAAGAAGAAGAAGACAAGAAAAAGATGATGAAGAAGAAGTAGTAGAAGAAGGTGATGTAGAAGACGATGAAGGAGAAGGCAAAGAGGAAGAAAAAGAAGGAAAAGAAGAAGAAAGTTATGCAGAAGAAGAAGTTGAAAGTGAAAAAGAAGAAGAAGAAAATGAAGAAGATGAAGAAGAAGATGAAGAAGAAGGTGGTGGTGGAGGAGGAGGAAAGAAGGAGAAGAAGAACAACAAGAAGAAGAAGACGAAGGAAGAAGAAGGAGAAGAAGAAGGAAAAGAAGAAGAAGAAAGAGAAGAAGAAGAAGAAGAAGTAGAAGCAGGAGAAAAAAAGATGGAGATGAAGAAGAAGAAGAAAATGATGATGATGTTGTAAAAGAAGAAGATGGAGGAGGAGAAGAAGAAGAAGAAGTAGAAGAAGAAGAATAAGTCGAAGAAGAAGAAGTGGAAGAGGAGAAGAAGAAGAAGAGAAGAGAAGAAGAAGAAGAAGGCTAAGAAGGAAAAGATGTAGAAGAAGAAGAAAAAGTAGAAGATAAAGAAGAAGAAGAAGAAGAAAAAGAAGAAGAAGAAGAAGAAACATGAAGAAGAAGAGAAAGAAGAAGAAGAAGAAGCAGTCGAAGAAGAAGAAGAAGAAGAAGGAGAAGTGGAAGAAAAAGAAGAAGAAGAAGAAGAAGTAGAGGACGAATAGCAAGAGGAAGAAGAACAAGACGAAAAAGACCAAGAAGAACAAGGAAAGATGATGATGAAGAAAAAGAATAAGAAGAAGAGAAAGAGGAAGAATAAGAAGAAGAAGAAAAAGATGCAGAAGAAGAACATGAGATTAAGAAGAGTGAGAAGCAGAAGAAGAAGAAGAAGAAGAAGAAAAAGAAAGAGAACAAGAAGACGAAGACGAATAAGAAGAACAAGAATAATAAGAAGAAGAATAGGACGAAGAAGAAGAAGAAGAACCAGAAAAAGAAGAAAAAGAAGCCAAAGAAGAAGAAGAATAAAACAATAACAAGTAGAAGTGGAAAAAGAAGAAGAAGAAGAAGAAAAAGAATAAGAAAAAGGACAAGAAGAAGAAGAAGACGAAGGACGAAGAAGAAGAAGAAGACGAAGAAGAAGAAGAAGAAGAAGATGATGAAGTTGATGAAGAAGAAGAAGAAGAAGAAGGAGAAGTCGAAGAAGAAGGGAAAAAAGAAGAAGGAAGAAGAAGAAGAAGAAGAAGAAGATGATGATGATGAAGCAAAAGAAGAAGATGAAGGAGGAGGAGAAGAAGAAGAAGAAGAATAACAAGAAGAATAAGAAGAAGAGACGAATAAGTCGAAGAAGGAGTGGAAGAGGAAGAAGAAGAAGAAGATGAAGTAGAAGAAGAAGAAGATTAAGAAGGAAAAGATGTAGAAGAAGAAGAAGAAGAAAAAGAAGAAGACAAAGAAGAAGAAGAAAAAGAAGAAGAAGAAGAACAAAAAGAAGAAGAAGAACATGAAGAAGAAGAGAAAGAAGAAGAAGTAGTCGAAGAAGAACAAGAAGAAGAAGAAGGAGAAGTGGAAGAAGAAGAAGAAGAAGAAGAAGATGAGGAAAAATAGAAAGAGGAGGAAGAAGAAGAAGACGAAAAGACGAAGAAGAACAAGAAAAAGAGATGATGAAGAAAAAGGTTAAGAAGAAGAAAAAGATGGAGAAGAAGAGCAAGAGATATGAAGAGTGAGAAGCAGAAGAGAAGAAGAAGAAGAAGAAGAAGAAGAAGAAGAAGAAAGAGAAGAAGAAGATGAAGACTAATAAGAAGAACAAGAATAAGAGGAAGAAGAGTAGGACGAAGAACAAGAAGAAAAAGAAGAAAAGAAGAAAAAGAAGCCAAAGAAGATGAAGAATAAAACAATAATAAGTAGAAGTGGAAGAAGAAGAAGAAGAAAAAGAAGGTAAAGACTATAAAGATGAAGAAGAAAAAGAAGAAAAAGAAGAAAAAGAAGAAGAAGATGTTAGAGAACAAGAAGACAAAGAAGAAGGCGAAGAAAAAGAAGAAGAAGAAGGAGGAGGAGAAGAAGAAGAAGATGAAGAAGGAGAAGAAGAAGAAGATATCAAAGTAGAAGAAGTATAGTAATAGTAATAATAATAATAAAAATAATAATAAGAAGAAGTAGAAGAATAATAGAAAGAAGAAGAAGAAGAAGAAGAACAGGAAGTCGAAAAAGAGGAAGAAGAAGAAATGAAAGAAGAAGAAGAAGAAGAAGAAGATGAAGATCACGACGATGAAAGAAGAAGTAAAAGAAGGCAAAGAAGAAGAAGATAAAGAAAATGATGAAGAAGAAGACGAAGGAAAAGAAAATGATGAACAGGAAGAAGAAGAAGTTGAAGAACAACAACAAGAAGAAAATTAAGAAGAAATAAAAGAAGAATTAGAAAAAGAAAAGTCGAAGAAGGTGTAGTAGAAGAAGGAAAAGAAAAGTAGATGAAGAAAAAATAAAACTATTAAGACAAAGAATAGGAAGAAGTGGAAAAAGAAGAAGAAGTAGACAAAGAAGAAGCAGAAGAACAAAAAGATGAAGGAGAAGAAGACAAAAAAGAAGACAAGTAGTCAAAGAAGAAGAAGTAGAAGAAAATGTCGGAGATGGAGAAGGAGATGGAGAAGAAGAAGAAGAAGAAGAAGAAGAAGAAGAAAAAGAAGAAGAAGAAGATGAAGATGAAGAAGAAGGAGCAAAGTGAAAGAAGAGAAGAAGAAGAAGAAGGAGGCAGGAGAAGAAGAAGCAGAAGAAGAAGAAGAATATGTAAAAGAAAATGAAGAAGAAAAACAAAGAAGAAGAAAAGATTAACAAGAATGAAAAGAAGAAGAAGAATAGGAAGTAGAAGAAAAAGAAGTAGAAGAAGTCGAAAAAGAGGAAGAAAAGGAATAAGGGGAACAAGAAGAATAAGAAGAAGAAGAAGAAGAAGAAGAAGAAGAAGAAGAAGAAGAAGCAGAAGAAAGAAGGAGGAGGAGAATAACATGATGAAGAAGAAGAAGAATTATAAGACAAAGGACATGAAGAAGAAGAAGAAGAAGAAAAAGAAATGGTAGAAGAAGAAGAAGAAGAAGAAGGAGATGGAGGGAGAAGAAGAAGATGAAGAAGAACAAGAAGAAATGGAAGAAGAAGAAGAAGTCAAAGAACAAGAAGAATAAGAACTCATTGTCGAAGAAAGAAGAAGAAGAAGAAGACAAAGTAAAACAACAGTAAGAAAAAGAAGAGGACGATTAACACGAAGAAGAGGATGAGAAGGAAGAAGAAGAAGAAGAAAAAGAAGTAGAAGAAGAAGAAGACAGAAAAGAAGAAGAAGAAGAAGAAAAGAAGAAGAAGATGAAGAAGCAGAAAGAAAAAGAAGATGAAGACGATGAAGTAGAAGAAGAGATGAATGAAGAAAAAGAAGAAGAAGAAGAGGAAGAAGAAGTAGAAGAAGTAGAAGAAGAAGAAGAATAGAATGAGCAAGAAGTAGAAGAAGAACAAGAAGAAGAAGATGAAGAAAAGGAAAAACAAAGAAGAGGAAGAAGAAAAAGAAGAAGAGAAGAAGATGAAGAAGAAAAAGATGAAGAAGGTCATGAAAAAAAAGATGAAGAAGAAGACGTAAAAGAAGTCAAAGAAGAAGATGAGGAAGAAGAAGTGGAATAAGAGAAGAAGAAAAGACAAAGAAGAAGAAGAAGAGGAAGAAGAACAAGGAGAAGAAGAAGAAGAAGAAGAAGAAGAAGAAGAAGATAAAAGAAGAAGAAGAACGAGAAGAAGTAAAACAAGTAGAAGAAGAAGAAGATATTGAAGAAGAAGAAGAAGAGGTAGAAGAGAAAGAGGAAGAAGAAGAAGCATAAGTAATGGAATAAGAAGAAGAAGAAGGAGAAGAAGAAGAAGAAGAAGAAGAAGTAGAAGTCAAATAAGAAGAAGAAGGAGAAGAAGAAGATGATGACAAAGAAAAAGAAGAAGAATAAGATGAAGATGAAGAAGACGATGAAGAGGACGAAGAAGAAGAAGAGGAAAAAGAAGTAGGAGAAGAAGGAGAAGAAGAAGAAGGCGAAGAAGAAGAAGAAGAAGAAAGAGTAGAAGAAGTTGAAGCAAAAGAAGAGAAGAAGAAGAAGAAGAACAAGAAGTGGAAGAAGAAGTGGAAGAAGAAGAAGAAGAAGAAGAAGAAGAAGGAGAAGAAGACAAAGATGTAAAAGAAGAAGAAGGGAAAAAAGAAAAAGAAAAAAGAACAAGATGAAAGAATAAAAAAAAGAAAAAGAAGACAAAGAAAAAGAAGTAGTAGAAGAAGAAGAAGAACATGAAGAAGAAGAAGAAGAAAAACAAGTCAAAAAAGAAGAAAAAGTTAAAGATGAACAAGTGGAAGAAGAAGAGGAAAAAAAATAAGAAGACGAGGAGAAAAAGAAGGAAACAAAGAAGACCAAAGAAGAAGTAGAAGAAGAAGAAGAAGAAGAAGTAGAACAAGAAGAAGTACAAGAAGAAAAAGAAGAAGAAGAACAAGAACAATTAGAATAAGAAGAAGAAGAAAAAAGAAGAAAAGAAGAAGAAGAACGAGATGAAGAATAAGAAGAAGAAGAAGAAGAAGAAGAAGAAGAAGAAGAAAAAGAATAAGTTGAAGTAGAGAAAAAATAATAGGAATAAGAATACAAAGAAGAAGAAGAAGTAGAACATGATTAAGATGAAGAAGAAGTTAAAACCAAAAGAAGAAGAAAAAGGAAATGAAGAAGAGAAGAATAAGATGAATATGTAGGGGTGGAAGAAGAAGAAGAAAGCAAAAGGTGAAGAAGAAGAAGAAGTAGTAGAAGAAGAAAATTAAGAAGAAGAAGATGAAGAAAAAGTAGAAGAAGAAGTCGAAGAAGAAGGAAATGAAGAAGTTGAAGATGAAGAAAAGGAAGCAAAGAAGAAGAAGAAGAAGAAACAAAAGAACTAGAAGGAGATGAAAGAAGAAGGCAGTAGAAGAAGAAGATGATGATGATGAAGAAGAAGAAAAGGAAAAGAAGAAGGAGAAGTGAAGATGAAGAAGGCAAAGAAGAAGAAGGGAGATGAAGAAGAAGAACGCAAAGAAGAAGAAGGAGAAGAAGTTGTAGAAGAAGAAGATGACGAAGTCGAAGGAAAAGAAGAAGATGAAGGAGAAGAAGAAGAAGAAAAGAAGAAAGAACAACAAGAAGAATAAGAAAAAAGAAGTCAAAGTAGAAGAAGTTTGAGAAGAAGAAGAAGAAGAAGAAAGACAAGAAGACAAAGATGTAGAAGAAGAAGAAGAAAATGTAGAAGAAGAAATAGAAGAAGAAGACAAAGAAGAAGAAGAAGAAGAAGAACATGGAGAAGTAAAAGAAGAAGAAGAAAAAGTCGAAGACGAAGTGGAAGAAGAAGAAGAAGAAGATGAAGAGAAAGTGGAAGAAGAAGAAGACAAAAAAGATAAAGAGGAATAAGAAGAAGAAGAAGAAGAAGAATAAGAAGAAGAAAAGAGAAAGATGATGAAGAAGAAGAAGAAAAAGATGAAGATTAAGAAGAAGAGAAGAAGAGTAATGAGAAGAAGAAGAAGCAGAAATAGAAGAAGTAGAACAAGAAGAAGAAGAAGACAAAGAGGAATAAAAGAAGAAGTAATCGAAGAAGAAGAAGAAGAAACAGAAGAAGAATAAGAGGAAGAATGAAAAGAAGAAGAAAGAAGAAGAAGAACAAGAACAAGAAGAAGATGCAGAAGAAGCAGAAGAAAAAGAGAAGAAGAAGAAGAAGAAGAAGTCAAAGAAGAAGAAGAAGATGATGAAAAAGAGAAGAAGATAAAGAAGAAGAAGACAAAGAAAAACATAAGAAGAAGTGGTAAAAAGAAGATGATGAAGACGAAGAAGGAGAAGACAAAGTGGTAGAAGAACAAGTCTAAGAAGAAGAGGTTTGAAATGAAGAAGAAGAAGAAGAAGAAGAAGAGGAGACAGAAATGAAGAAGAAGAAGAAAAAGAGGAAAATGAAGAAGAAGAAGCTGAAGAAGAAGAAGAAGAAGAATAAGAAGAAGTGGAACACAAAGAAGAAGAAGAAAAAGAAGAAGATGATGAGGTAGAAGCAGAAGAAGATGAAGAGAAAGAGGAACAAGAAGAAGTATAAGAAGAAGAAGAAATAGGTGAAGGAGCAGAAATCGAGAAGAAGAGGAAGAAGAAGAAAAAAAGAAGAAGAAGATGACGAATAAAAAGGATGAAGAAGTAGAAGATGATGAAGAGGAAGAAGAGGAAGAGGAACAAGAAGAAGAAAAAGAAGTGGAAGAAGATGAAGTGGAAGAAGAAGAAGAAGAAAAAGAGGAGGAAGAAGATGAAGAAGAGAAGGAAGAAGAAGAAGAAGAAGAAGAAGAAGACGAGTAACAAGATGAAGTCGAAGAAGAGGAAGAAGAAGAAGAAGAAGAAGTAGACGAAGATTAAGAAGGAGGAGAAGAAGATGAAGGAAAAGAGACAAAGAAAAAGATGATGATGAAGGAGACAAATAAGGAGAAGATGAAGAAGAAGAAGAAGAACACTAAGAAGAAGAAAAATTTCAAGAGGAAAGAAGAAGTTGAAGATGAAGAAGAATAAGAAGAAGAAGAAGAAAATTAAGAATTAGAAGAAAGAGAAAGAAGAAGATGAAGGAGGAGGAGGAGGAGGTGGAGGAGAAGAGGAAGAAGAAGTGGAAGAAGAAGAAGAAGTTGAAGTAAAAGATGAAGTAGAAGTGGAAGAAGAAGAAGATGAAGATGAAGAAGTAGAAGAAGAAGAAGAAGAAGAAGAAGGCAAAGAAGAAGAAGAATAAAACACAAAGAAGAGGAAGAAAAAGAAGAAGAAGAAGATGTAGATGTAGAACACGAAGAAGAAGAAGAAGAAGAAGAAGAAGATGTGGAAGAAGAAAAGGAAGAATAGAAAGAGGAAGAAGAAGAAGTACAAGATGAAAGAGACGAAGAAGAAGGAGAAGAAGAAGATGAAGAAGAACTAGAAGTCGAAGAAGAAGAAAAAGAAGAAGAAGAAGATGAAGAAGAATAGAAAGAGGAAGAAGAAGAAGTACAAGATGAAGCGGAACAGGAAGAAGGAGATGAAGAAGATGATGAAGAAAAAAGAAAAAGATGATGAAGAAGAAGAAGAAGAAAAAGAAGATGAAAGATGAAGAAGAAGAAGAAAAAGATGAGAGTAGAGGAAGAAGAAGAAGAAGTGGAAGAAAAGATGGTGAAAAATAATAATAATAATAAGAAGAAGAAGACTAATAAGAGGAAGAAGCAGTAGAAGAAGAAGAAGAAGTCGAAGAAGAAGAAGTCGAAGAAGAAGAAGAAGATAAAGACGAAGAAAAAGATGATGAAGTAGTAGAAGAAGGTGAAGAAGAATTCGAAGAGGAAGAAAAAGAAAGCAAAGAAGAAGAATGTTATTCAGAAGAAGAGAAGTTGAAAATAAAGAAGATGAAAAAGATGATGACAAGAAGAGAAGGAAAGAAGAAGGAGAAGAAGAAGAAGAAGAAGAAAAAGAAGGAGAAGAAGAAGGACAAGGAGAAGGAGAAGAAGAAGAAGAACAAGAAGAAGGAAGAGAGAGGAGAAAAAAATGGAGATGAATAAGAAGTGGAAGAAGAAGAAGGAGAAGAAGAAGAGAAGATGAAAAACAAGAAGAAGAAGAAGAAGATGTGGCAGTAGTAGTTGTAGTAGCAGTAGAAGAAGAAGAAGAAGAAGAAGAAAAAATTTGAAGAAGAAGAAGGCAAAGAAGAAGAAGACGAAGAAGAAGAAGATGAAAGAAAATGAAAAAGTTGAATAAGAAGAAAAAGAAAATGGAGAAGAAGTAGAAGAAGAAGAAGAATGAAAAGAAGATGAAGCAAAGAAAAAGAAGAAGGAGAAGAAGAAGAAGAAGAAGAAGCAGAAGAAGTCGAGATGAAGAAGTGGAAGAAGCAAGAAGAAGGGGAAGAAGAAGATGATGATGAAGAAGGGAAAGATGAAGAAGAAGAAGAAGAGAAAGAAGAAGAAGAAGAAGAAATAGAAAAAGAAGAAGACAAAGAAGAAGAAGATGAAGAAGTAGTCAAAGAAGAAGAAGAAGAAGAAGGAGAAGTGAAGAAGAAAAAGAAAAAGAAGAAGAAGAAGAAGAGGAAGAGAAAGAGGAGGAGGAAGAAGAAGATGAAAAAGGCAAAGAAGAAAAAGAAAAAGAAGATGATGAAGAAGAATAAGAAGAAGAAGAAAAAGATGGAGAAGAAGAACAAGAGATGAAGAAGAATGAGAAGAAGAAGAAGAAGAAGAAAAAGAAGAAGATGAAGATGAACAAGAAGAATAAGAATAAGAAGAAGAACAAGAAGAAGAAGAAGAAGTAGAAGAAGACAAAGATGAAGAATAATAAGAAGAATCGGAAGAAGGAAAAGAAGAAGCCAAAGAAGAAGAAGAATAAGACAAATAGCAAGTAGAACTGGAAGAAGAAGAAGAAGAATAAAAGAAGACAAAGACAAAGAAGAAGAAGAAGAAGAAGAAGAAGACAAAGAAGAAGAAGAAGAAGAAGAAGAAGAAGAAGGAGAAGAAGAAGAAGAAGAAGAAGAAGATGAAGAAGAAGAAGAAGAAGAAAAAGTAGAAGTAGAAGAAGAAGGAAGAAAAAGAAGAAGAAGAAGAAGAAGAAGAAAAAGAAGGTAAAGACTATAAAGATGAACAAGAAGAAAAAGTACAAGAAGAAGAAGAAGAGGTAAGAGAAAAAGAAGACAAAGGAGTTGAAAAAGAAGAAGGAGAAGGAGAAGAAGTAGAAGAAGAAGAAAAAGAAGAAGACGAAGAAGAAGGAGAAGGAGAAGAAGAAGAAGAAGTCAAAGAAGATGAAGAATAGTAACCGTAATATTTATAAAAAAAAATAATAAGAAGAAGTAAAACAAGAAGAAGAAGAAGAAGAAGAAGAAGAAGAGTCAAAAAAGAGGAAGTCGAAGAAGAAGAAGAAAATGAAGAGAAAGAACAAGCAGAAGAAGAAGAAGAGGAAAGAAGAAGAAGAAGTAGAAGAAGGCAAAGATTAAGAAGAAGAAAAAGATTAAGAAGAAGAAAGAAGACAGAAGAAGAAGAAGAAGTGGAAGCACAACAACAAGAAGAAAAATAAGAAGAAGAAATAAAAGAAGAAGAAGAAAAAGAAAAGTTGAAGAAGTAGTAGGGAAAGGAGAAAAGTAGACAATGAAAAGAAGACGACGAAGAAGAAGAAATCGATTAAGTTGAAGATGAGGAAGAAGTGGGAAAATGAAGAAGTAGACAAAGAAGAAGAAGAACAACAAAAAGATGAAGGAGAAGAAGAAGACGAAAAAGAAGACAAGAAGAAGAAGAAGAAGAAGAAGTAGAAGAAAATGATGGAGAAAGAGAAGGAGAAGGAGAAGAAGAAGAAGATGAAGAAGAAGAAGAAAAAGAAGTAGAAGAAGATGAAGATGAAGGAGAATGAGGCGAAGAGAAAGAAGAGAGGACGAAGAAGGAGGAGAAGAAGAAGTAGAGGAAGAACAAGAATATGTAGAAGAAAAAGAAGGAGGAGAAGAAAACGAAGAAGAGGAAGAAGAGGATAAACAAGAATGAAAAGAAGAAGAAGAATAGGAAGTAGAAGAAGAAGAAGAAGTTGAAGCAGAAGAAGAAGAAGAAGAAGAAGAAGAAAAAGAAGAAGAAATAAAAGAAATAGAAGAAGAAGATGAAGAAGGAAAGAAGAGGAACAAGAAAAAGAATAAAAAGAAGAAGAAGAAGAAGAAAAAGAAGAAGTAGAAGAAAAAGGAGGAGGAGAAGAAGATGAACTATTGTAGGAAGAAAAAGAAGGAGTAGAAGGAAAAGAACAACAAGAGGAAGAAGAAGGAGAAAAAGACGTAGTAGAAGAAGCAGAAGAAGGAGAAGAAGAAGAAGAAGAAGGAGAAGAAGAAGAAGATGAAGAAGAAAAAGAAGAAATGGAAGAAGAATAAGAAGATGAAGAAGAAGAATAATAAGAACTCAAAATCGAAGAAGAAGAAGAAGAAGAAGAAGAAGACAAAGAAAAAGAAGACGATTAAGAAGAAGAAGAGGATGAGAAGGAAGAAGAAGAAGAAGAAAAAGAAGAAAATGAAGAAGAAGAAGAAGAAGAAAAGATGTAGAAGAAGGAGTAGAAGAAGTTGAATCAAAAGAAGAGGAGGAAGAAGAAGAAGAAGGGGAAGAAGAAGAAGAAGGCGAAGAAGGCAAAGATGTAGAAGATGAAGGAGAAAAAAAGAAAAAGGAAAAGAACAACAAGAAGCATAAAAAGAAGAAGAAGACAAAGAAAAATAAAGAAGAAGAAGAAGAAGAAGAAGAAAAACAAGTCAAACAAGAAGAAAAAGTTAAAGAAGAACTGGAAGAAGAAGAAGAAAAAAAAGAAGAACACAAAGAAGACGAGGAGAAAACGAAGAAAACTAAAAAGACAAAGAAGGAAAAGAAAAAGAAGAAGAAGAAGAAGAAGAAGAAGAAGAAAAAGAAGTAGAAGTAGAAGAAGAAGAAGAAGAACAAGAATAAGAACAAGAAAAATTAGAAGAAGAAGAAGAAGAAAAAGGATAAGAGAAGAAGTATGAGATGAAGAATAATAATAAGAAGAAGAAGAAAAGAAAGAAGAAGATCAAGTAGAGTAAGAAGAATAGGAATAAGAATACGAAGAAGAAGAAATAGAAGAAGAAGAAGAAGAAGAAGAAGAAGAAGAACATGATGAAGAAGAAGTAATACCACGGGAAGAAGAAGAAGGCAAAGAAGAAGAAGTAATAGAAGAGGAAAAAGAAGAAGAAGAAGAAGAAGATGAAAAAGATGAAGAAAAAGTAGAAGAAGTCGAAGAACAGAAAAAAAAGAAGAGGTAGAAGACGAAGAAAAAGAAGTAGGTGAAGATGAAGAAGAAGAAGAAGAAGACGAAGAAGAAGTAGAAGCAAAAGAAGAAGAAGATGATGATGAAGAAGAAGAAGAAAGAGAAGAACAAGAATAACAACAAGAAGAAGTAGAAGACGAAGAAGAAGAAGAAGAAGATGATGATGATGATGATGATGAAGAAGAAAAAGAACAAGAAGAAAGCGATGAAGAAGAAGAAGATGATGATGATGATAATGATGATGAACAAGGAAATGACCAAAAAATAGAAGAAGAAGAAGAAGAATAAGAAGAAGAAGAAGAGAATGTCATAGAGAACAAGAAGATGAAGAAGAAAAAGAGGAAAACAAAGAAGAAGTAGTAGGCATAGAAGATGAAGAAAAAAAGGGAAAAGAAGAAGAAGAAGAAGAAGAGGAAGCAGTAGTAGTAGTCGTGGTAGAAGAAGAAGAAGAAGAAGAAAGGGAGGAAGAAGGAGAAGAAGAAGAAAAAGAAGAAGAAGAAAAAGAAAAAATTACTATGAAGAAGAAGAAGAAGACTAAGAAGAAAGAGAAGAAGAAAACGAACAAAAAGAAGAAGTAGAACTAGGTAATGAATAAGAAAAAGAAGAAGAAGAAGACGAAAAAAAAGAGGAAGAAGAAGAGGATGAAGAAAAAGGAGAAGAAGAAAAAGAAGAAGGAGAAGAAAAAGAAGAGGAAGAATTAGACGATTTTGAAGAAGAAGATCTTGAAGAAGGAGAGGAAGAAGAAGAAGAAGAAGATGAAGAATAAGAAAACAAACAAGAAGAAGAAGGAGAAAAAGAAGAGAAGAAGAAATGGAAGAATAAGAAGAAGATGAAGAGACAGAAAAAGTCAAAGAAGAAAAAGAAGAAGATGGAGAAGAAGAAGAAGAAGAAGAAGAAGAAAAAGAAGATAAGTAAGAAGAAGAAGACGATTAAGGAGGAAGAGGAAGAAAAGGAAGAAGAGAAAAAGAAGAAGAAGAAGAAAACGAAGAAAAAGAAGAAGAAGCAGAAGTAGACAAAGGTGAAGAATAACTAAAAGAAGAGGACGAAGAAGAAGGAGAAGAAGATGAAGAAGAAGAAGGAAAAGAAGAAGAAGGAGAAGGAGAAGAATAAGGAGAAGAAAATGAGAAGGAGAAGAAGGAGAAGAAGAAGAAGAAGATGAAGACGAAGACCAAGAAGACAAGCAAGAAGAAGAACAAGAGGAAGATGGAGATGAAGAAGGTGATGTTGAAGAAGAAGAAGAATAAGAAGAAAAGGAAGAAAAATCGATGAAGAAAAAGAAGAAAATGGAAAAGTTGGAGAAGAACTCCAAGAAAAAGAAGACAAAGAAGAAAAAGAAGACAAAGAAGAAAAAAAGGACATTTAAGACGAAGAAGTGGAAGAAGAGGAAGAAGAAGAAGACGAAAATAAGGAACAAAAAGAAGAAGAAGAAGAAAAAGAAAGAGAAGAAGAAGAAGAAGAAACAGAAGAAGAATAAAAATAAGAAGAAGATGAATTAGAAGTAGAAGAGGATGAAGAAAAAGAAGTAGAAGAAGAAGAAGAAGAAGAAGAAGAAGAAGAATAAGAAGATGTAGAAGAAGTAGAAGAAGAAAAAGAAGAAGATGAAGAGAAAGAGGAAGGAGAAGAAGAAGTGGAAGAAGAAGAAGAACGAGAAAGAGAAGGAAAAGGAGGAGAAGAAGAAGTCAAAGAAGAAGGAGAGAAATAAGAAGAAGAAGAAGAAATAAGAAGATGATGATGAAAAAGAAGAAGAAGAGAAATAAAAAGTCAAATAAGATGATGAAGAAGATGAAGAAGAAGAAGAAGAAAAAGTTGAAGAAGAAGAAGGCAATGAGAAAGAAGAACAAGAAGAAGATGAATAAGTAGAAAAAGAAGAAGGAGAAGAACTAGAACAAGAAGAAGATGAAGAAGATCAAGGAAAAGAAGAAGATGAGGGAGAAGAAGAAGAAGAAGAAGAAGAGAAGAAGAAGAAGAAGTCAAACAAGATGAAGTGGAAGAAGAAGAAGAAGAAGACAAAAAAGAAGAAGAAAAAGAAGAAGAAGAAAAAGATGAGGAAGACAAAGATGTAGAAGACGAAGAAGACAAAGAAGAAGAAGACAAGGAAGAAGAAGATGAAGAAGACAAAGAAGAAGAAGAACAACAACAATAAGTAGAACATGAAGAAGAAGAAGAAGAAGAACGACAAGTAAAATGTGCAGAAGAAGAAGAAGAAGAAGAAGAATAGAAAGTTGAAAAATAGGATGGAGAGGAAGAAGATGAAGTAGAAGAACAAGAACAAGAAAAAAAAAAGAAGAAGTAGTTGAAGTAGAAGGAGAAGAACAAAATGGAGAAGAAGACTGAAGAAAAGAAGAAGAAGAAGAAGAAGAAGAAGAAGAAGAATAAGAAGAAGAAGATGAAGAAGGTAAAGAAGATGAAGAAGAAGAAGATGATGAAGATGAAGAAGAAGAAGAAGATGAAGAAGAAGAAGAAGATGAAGAAGAAGAAGAAGAGGAAGATGAAGAAGAAGTAGAAGAAGAAGAAGAAGAAGAAGAAGAAGGAAAAGAAGAAGTTGAAGCTGAAGAAGAAGAAGAAGAAGAAGAAGGAGAAGAAGAAGACAAAGATGAAGAAGAAGAAGAAGAAAAAGAAGAAAATAACGAAGAAGTAGAAGAAGAAGAAGAAGTAGTAGAAGAGGGAGGAGGAGGAGGAGGATGAGGAAGGGGAAGAGGAGGAGAAGATGGACAAGTGGAAGAAGAAGATGATGAAGAAGAAAAAGAAGAAGTAGAAGAGGAAGAAGA
>JAIUJO010001364.1:5000-10000 GCA_023846275.1 Vanilla planifolia | reverse complement strand
AATAAGAAGAAGAAGAAGAATAAGTCGAAGAAGAAGTGGAAGAGGAAGAAGAAGAAGAAGAGGAAGAAGAAGAAGAAGAAGACTAAGAAGGAAAAGATGTAGAAGAAGAAGAAGATAACAAAGAAGAAGAAGTAGAAGAAATAGAAGAAGAAGACAAAGAAGAAGAAGAAGAAGAAGAAGAAGGAGATGAAGAAGAAGTGAAAGAGGAAGTAGTCGAAGAAGAAGAAGAAGAAGAAGGAAAAGTGGAAGAAGAAGAAGAAGAAGAAGAAGAAGAAGAAGACAAAAAAGACAAAGAAGAACAAGAAAAAGATGATGATGAAGAAAAAGCATAAGAAGAAGAGAAAGAGGAAGAATAAGAAAAAGAAGAAAAAGATGGACAACAACAACAAGAGTTTAAGAAGATTGAGAAGCAGAAGAAGAAGAAGAAGAAGAAGAAGAAGAAGAAGAAGAAAGAGAAGAAGAAGATGGAGACGAATAAGAAGGACAAGAATAAGAAGAAGAATAGGACGAAGAAGAAGAAGACGAAGATGAAGAAGAAGAAGAACCAGAAAAAGAAGAAAAAGAAGCCAAAGAAGAAGAAGAATAAAAAAATAACAAGTATAAGTGAAAAAAGAAGAAGAAGAATAAGAAAAAGGACAAGAAGAAGAAGGTGACAAAGACGAAGAAGAAGAAGAAGACGAAGAAGAATAAGAAGAAGAAGATGATGAAGAAGTTGAAGAAGAAGAAGAAGAAGAAGAAGGAGAAGTAGAAGATGAAGGGAAAGAAGAAGAAGGAATAAGAAGAAGAAGAAGAAGAAGATGACGATGAAGCAAAAGAATAAGATGAAGGAGGAGAAGAACAAGAAGAAGAACAAAAAGAAGAATAAGAAGAAGAAGAAGAAGAAGAACAAGTCGAAGAAGGAGAAGTGGAAGAGGAAGAAGAGGAAGAGGAAGAAGAGGAAGAGGAAGTAGAGGAAGAGGAAGAAGATTAAGCAAAAGATGTAGAAGAAGAAGAAAAAATAGAAGAAGAAGAAAAAGAAGAAGAAGAAGAAAAAGAAGAAGAAGGCAAAGAAGAAGAAGAAGAAGAAGAACATGAAGAAGAAGAGAAAGAAGAAGAAGAAGTAGTCCAAGAAGAACAACAAGAAGAAGAAGGAGAAGTGGAGAAGAAGAAGAAGAAAAAGTAGAAGAAGAAGTAGAAAAAGAAGAAGAAGAACACGAAGAAGAAGAGAAAGAAGTAGTCGAAGAAGAACAAGAAGAAGAAGAAGGAGAAGTGGAAGAAGAAGAAGAAGGAGAAGTGGAAGAAGAAGAAGAAGAAGAAAAAGATGAGGACAAATAGATAGAGGAGGAAGAAGAAGATGATGAAAAAGACAAAGAAGAACAAGAAAAAGATTGTGATGAAGAAAAAGATTAAGAAGAATAAAAGAGGAAGAATAAGAAGAAGAAGAAAAGTTGGAGAAGAAGAACAGAGAGATTAAGAAGAGTGAGAAGCAGAAGAAGAAGAAGAAGAAGAAGAAGAAGAAGAAGAAAAAGAAGAAGAAGATAAAGACGAATAAGAAGAACAAGAATAAGAAGAAGAATAGGACGAAGAAGAAGAAGACGAAGGTAAAGAAGAAGAACAAAAAAAAGAAGAAAAAGAAGCTAAAGAAGAAGAAGGATAAAAAAATAACAAGTAGAAGTGGAAGAAGAAGAAGAAGAAGAAGAAGGTAAAGACTATAAAGATGAAGAAGAAAAAGAAGAAGAAGAAAAAGAAGAAGAAGAAGAAGAAGAAGAAGAAGAAGAAAAAGAAGAAGACGAAGAAGAAGGAGAAGAAGAAAAAGAAATCAAAGAAGAAGTATAATAATAGTAATAATAATAATAAAAATAATAAGAAGAAGAAGTAGAAGAATAATAGAAAGAAGAAGAAGAAGAAGAAGAAGAAGAAGAGGAAGTCAAAAAAGTGGAAGAAGAAGAAATGAAAGAAGTTGAAGAAGAAGAAGAAGAAGATCATGACAATGAAAGAAGAAGAAGAAGTAGAAGAAGGCAAAGAAGAAGAAGATAAAGGAAATGATGAAGAAGAAGACGAAGAAGAAGAAGATGATGAAGAGGAAGAAGAAGAAGTTGAAGAACAACAACAAGAAGAAAATTAAGAAGAAATAAAAGAAGAATTAGAAAATCAAAAGTCGAAGAAGGTGTAGAGAAGTAGGAGAAGAAAAAGTAAATGAAGAAAAAGAAAACTATGAAGACGAAGAATAGGAAGAAGTGGAAAAAGAAGAAGAAGAAGTAGACAAAGAAGAAGTAGAAGAACAAAAAGGTGAAGGAGAAGAAGAAGACAAAAGAAGACAAGAAGAAGTAGAGGAAGAAGAAGAAGTAGAAGAAAAAGACGGAGAAGGAGAAGGAGAAGGAGAAGAAGAAGAAGAAGAAGATGAAGAAGAAAAAGAAGAAGAAGAAGATGAAGATGAAGAAGAATGGAGCAAAGAGAAAGAAGAGAAGAAGAAGAAGGAGGAGGAGAAGAAGAAGTAGAAGAAGAAGAAGAATATTTAAAAGAAAAAGAAGAAGAAAATGAAGAAAAAGAAAAAGATTAACAAGAATGAAAAGAAGAAGAAGAATAGGAAGTAGAAGAAAAAGAAGAAGTCGAAGAAGAGGAAGAAGAGGAAGAAGGGGAACAAGAAAAATAAGAAGAAGAAGAAGAAGAAGAAGTAGAAGAAGAAAGAGAAGGAGGAGAAGAAGAAGAAGAAGAAGAAGAAGAATTAGAAGACAAAGAACAACAAGAAGAAGAGGAAGAAAAAGTAGTAGTAAAAGAAGAAGAAGAAGAAGATGAAGATGAAGAAGAACAAGAAGAAATGGTAGAAGAAGAAGAAGACATAGAATAAGAAGAATAAGAACTCAAAGTCAAAGAAGAAGAAGAAGAAGAAGAAGACAAAGTAAAAGAACACCAAGAAAAAGAAGAAGAGGATTAACACGAAAAAGAGGATGAGAAGGAAGAAGAAGAAGAAGAAAAAGAAGAAGAAGAAGAAGAAGAAGAAGAAGAAGAAGAATGAGAACAAGAAGAAAGAAAAGAAGAAGAAAAGAAGAAGAAAAAGAAGAAGAAGCAGAAGAAAAAGAAGATGAAGACGATGAAGTAGAACAAGAAGAGGATGAAGAAAAAGAAGAAGAAATAGATGAAGAAGAAGAGGAAGATTTAGAAGAAGAAAAAGAAGAATAGAATGAGGAAGAAGTAGAAGAAGTACAAGAAGAAGAAGATGTAGAAAAGGAAAACGAAGAAGTGGAAGAAGAAAAAGAAGAAGAAGAAGAATAAGAAGAAGACGAAGAAGAAAAACAAGAAGAAGGTGATGAAAAAAAATATGAAGAAGAAGACGTAGAAGAAGACAAAGAAGAAGGAAAACGAAGAAGTGGAAGAAGAAAAAGAAGAAGAAGACGAAGAAGAAAAACAAGAAGAAGACGAAGAAGAAAAACAAGAAGAAGGTGATGAAAAAAAAATATGAAGAAGAAGACGTAGAAGAAGACAAAGAAGAAGAAGAGGAAGAAGAAGTGGAATAAGAAGAAGAAGAAGAAGAAGACAAAGAAGAAGAAGAAGAAGAAGAAGAAGAAAAGACAAAGAAGATGAAGAAGAAGAAGTAGAAGAAGAAGAAGACAAAGAAGAAGAAGAAGAAGGAGAAGAAGTAAAAGAAGTAGAAGAAGAAGAAGAAGAAGTAGAAGAGAAAGAGGAAGAAGAAGAAGTATAAGTAATGCAAGAAGAAGAAGAAGAAGGAGAAGGAGAAGAAGAAGAAGAAGAAGAAGTAGAAGTCAAATAAAAAGAAGAAGGAGAAGAAGAAAATGATGACGAAGGAAAAGAAGAAGAATAAGATGAAGATGAAGAAGACGAAGAAGTGGACGAAGAAAAAGAAGGCGAAGAAGAAAAAGAAGAGGACAAAGAAGAAGGAGAAGAAGGAGAAGAAAAAGAAGGCAAAGAAGAAAAAGAAGAAGAAAGAGTAGAAAAAGTTGAAGCAAAAAAAGAGGAAGAAGAAGAAGAACAACAAGAAGTGGAAGAAGAAGAAGAAGAAGGAGAAGAAGATAAAGATGTAGAAGAAGAAGAAGAGAAAAAAGAAAAAGAAAAAGAACATGATGAAGAATAAAAAAAAGAAGAAGAAGATTGAGAAAAAGAAGTAGTAGAAGAAGAAGAATAACATGAAGAAGAAGAAGAAGAAGAAAAACAAGTCAAAAAAGAAGAAAAAGTTAAAGAAGGAAGGCGAAGAAGACGAGGAGAAAAAGAAGAAAACAAAGAAGACAAAGAAGAAGTAGAAAAAGAAGAAGAAGTAGAAGAAGAAAAAGAAGAAGAAAAAGAAGAAGAAAAAGAAGAAGAAGAAGAAGAACAATTAGAAGAAGAAGAAGAAAAAAAAAAGAAGAGAAGAAGAAGAAGAACAAGATAAGGAATAAGAAGAAGAAGAAGAAGAAAAAGAAGAAGTTGAAGTAGAGAAAGAAGAATAGAAATAAGTATACAAAGAAGAAGAAATAGAAGAAGAAGTAGAACAACATGAAGATGAAGAAGTAAAACTAGAAGAAGAAGAAAAAGGAAATGTAGAAGAGAAGAATAAGATGAATATGTAGGAGTGGAAGAAGAAGAAGAAGAAAAAGGAAAAGAAGAAGAAGAAGAAGATGAAGAAAAAGTAGAAGAAGAAGTTGAAGAAGAAGAAGGAAAAGAAGTAGAAGACGAAGAAAAAGAAGCGAAGAAGAAGAAGAAGAAGAAGAAACAAAAGAACAAGAAGAAGATGAAGAAGAAGAAGCAGTAGAAGAAGAAGAAGATGATGATGATGATGAAGAAAAAGAAGAAGAAGAAAGAGAAGAAGAAGAAGAAGAAGAAGAAGAACGAGAAGAAGTAGAAGAACAAGAAGATGAGAAGATGATAATGATGATGATGATCACGAGAAAAAAGAAACCACAAAAAGAAGAAAGCGATGAAGAAGAAGAAGAAGAACAAGATGATGATGATGATGATGATGAACAAGGACATAAAGAAAAACAACAAGAAGAAGAAGAGGAAGGCGAAGAAGAAGAAGATGAAGAAGA
>JAIUJO010001367.1:140000-142341 GCA_023846275.1 Vanilla planifolia | reverse complement strand
AGAAAAAGTGGAAGAATAAAAAGAAGTAGAAGAAGAAGGATAAGAGTAAGAAGAAGAAGAGTAAGTGGAAGCAGAGAAAAAGAAGAACAAGAACAAGAAGAGGAAAGAAGAAGAAGAAGAGGAAGAAGAAGAAGAAGAAAAAGAAGAAGAAGAAGAGGAAGAAGAAGAAAAATAAGAAGATCTTGAAGAAGAAGAAGTAGAAGAAGAAGATGTTGAAAAAGAAAAGAAAGAAGAAGAGGAAAAAGGTGTAGAAGAAGAAAGGAAGAAGAGGAGAAGAAGAATATGAAGCAAAGGAAGAATAAGAAGAAAGTGAAGAAGTGGAAGTAGAAGACGAAGAAGAAGAAGAAGAAGAAGACGAAGAAGAAGATGTAGAAGAACAAGAAGAAGAGAAAGTAAAAGTAGTAAGTAGTTGTAGAAGAAGAAGAAGAAAAAGAATAACAAGAAGAGGAAGAAGAAGAAGATGAAGAAGAAGAAGAGGAAGAAGAAGAAGATGTAGAAGAAGAAGAAGAAGAAGAAGAATACGAAGAAGACGAAGAAGAAGAAGAAAAAGAAGAAGGAAAAGAAGAAGAAGAAGAAGAAGAAGAGGAGGAGGAAGTTGTAGAAGAAGAAGAAGCAAAAGAGAAAGAAGAAGAAGAGGAAGAAGATAAAGAAGAAGAAGAAGAAGAATAGCAAGAGCAAGAAGAAGATGAAGAAGAAGAGGAAGTTGTAGAAGAAGAAGCAGAAGAGAAAGAAGAAGAAGAAGAAGAATTTCAAAAAAAGAAGAAGGAAGAAGCAGAAAAAGAAAAAGAAGAACAAGATGAACAAAAGGAAGGAAAAAAAGAGGATCAAATAGAAGAAGAAGCTAAAGAAGGAGAAGAAAAAGAAGAAGAAGAAGAAGAAGAAAAAGAAGAAAATGACGAAGAAGAAGAAGTAGAAGAAGAAGAGGGCGAAGAAGAAAAAGAAGAAGAAGAAGAAGGAGAAGAAGAAAAAAATATTGTAGAAGAAAAGAAGATGAAGAATAAGACGAAGAAGTAAGATGTAAAAGAAGAAGAAGAAGAAGAAGAATAAGAAAGAAGCAAAAGAAGAAAAACTAGTGTGATGAAGATGAGGAAGAAGAAAAAAGAAGAAGAGGAGGTAAAAGAAGAAGAAGAAGAACAAGAAGAAGAGGTAAAGAAAGAAGAAGAAGAAGAAAAGATGATCAAAAAACAAGAAGAAAAAGAAGAAGAAGAAGAAAAACAAGATAAATGTTGAAGAAGAAGAAAGAAGAAGAGGAAGAGGATGTATAAGAAGAAAAAGATTAAGAAGAAAAATAAGAAGAACAAGAAGAAAAAGGAGAGGAAGAAGAAGAAGAAAAAGAAGAAGAAGAAGAAGCAGATAAAGAAAAGGAAGAAGAAGAAGTAGGACAAGAAGAAGAAGAAGAAGATCATGAAGAAGAAGAAGAAGAAGATGATGATGTTGAAGAAGAAGAAGAAAAAGAAGATTGAAGAAGAAGAAGAAGAACAAGAAAAAGAATAAAACGAAGAAGTTGAAGAAAAGTTGAAAAAAAAAATAGAACAAGAATAAGAATAAGAAGAGGAAGAAGAAGAAGAAGAAGAAGAAGAAGAAGAAGAAGTGGATGAAAAAGAAGAAGAAGAAGAAGAAGAAGAAGAGGAAGAAGATGATGAAGAAGTAGAAGAAAAAAGTAGAAGATGAAGAAATTAGAAGAAGTTGATGAAGAACTAGAAAAAAAAGAAGAGGAAGAAGAATAAGAAGCGGATGAAGAAGAAGCAGAAGAAAATGAAGAAATAGACGAACAAGAAGAAGAACAAAAAGAAGCAGTAGAAGAAAAAGAAACAGATGAAGAAGATGAAGAAGAAGAAGATGAAGATGGAGAAAAAGGAGAAAAAAAAATAATAATAAGAAGAAGAAAAATAAGAGCGCGGAGAAGAAGAAGAAGAAGAAGAATGAAGAATGAAGAAGAGAAAGATGAAGAAAAAAGAAGAAAAAGAAGAAGTATAAGAAAGTCGAAGAAGAAGATGTTGAACAAGTTAAAGAAGATAAAGAACTAGAGAAGAGAAAGAAGAAGAAGTAGAAGTAGAAAAAAGAAGATGATGAAGAAGAAGAAGAAGAAGAAGAAGAAGAAGAATAAAGAAGAAGAAGAAGAAGAAGAAGAAGAAGACAGAGAAAAAGAAGAAGTAGTAGTAACAAGAAGAAGAAGAAGAAGAAGAAGAAGAAAAAGATGAAGAAGAAGAAGAAAAGAAGAAGAAGAAGAAGAAGAGGAAATAGAAGTAGTAAAGTAGAAGAAGAAGAAGAAGAGTGAGAGGGAGGAGGAAGAAGAAGAAGAAGAAGAAGAAGAAAAAGAAGAACACGAACAAGAAGCAAA
>JAIUJO010001367.1:130000-137500 GCA_023846275.1 Vanilla planifolia | reverse complement strand
GAAGAAAAAGTTTAAGAAGAAGATGAATAAGAAGATGAAGAAGAAGAAAAACGACAAAAAGAAGTAGATGAAGAATTTGAAGAAGAGGAAGAAGAAGAGGATGAAGAAGAAGAAAAACAAGAAGTAGAAGAAGAGGAAGAATAAAAAAAGGAGGAGGAGGAGAAGAAGAACAAGCAGAAGAGGATGATGAAGAAGAAGAAAGAGAAGAGAAAGAAGAAGGAGAAAAATAAGAAGAAGGAGAGAAAGAAGAAGGAGAAGATGAAGAAAATATAGAAGAAGAAGAAGAAGAAGAAGAAGTACAAGAAGACAAAGAAGAAAAAGAAAAGAAGAAGAGGAAGAAGTTGAGAAAGTAGAAGAAGAAAAAGAAGAAGAAGAAGAAGAATTAGAAGAAGAAAAAGAAGAAGAAATAGAAGTAGTAGAAGAAGAAGAAGATGATGAAGATTATGATGAGGGAGGAGGAGGAGGAGGAGAAGAAGAAGATAAGGAAGAAGAACAACATGAAAGAGAATAAGGAGGACAAGAAAATGAAAAAGAAGAAAAAGAAGAAGCAGCAGAAGAAGTAGAAGAAGAAGATGAGGAAGAAGAAGAAGAAGACAGAGAAGAAAAAGGAGAAAAATAACAACAAGAAGAAGAAAAAAAGAAAGAGAAGAAGAGGAAGAAGAAAAAGAAAGAGAAGAAGAGGAAGAAGAAGAAGAAGAAGAAGTAGTAGAAGAAGATGAATTTGAAAAAGTTGAAGAAGAAGAAGAAGAAGAAGAGGAAGAAGAAGTGTAAGAAGAAGAAGTGGAAGAGGAAGAAGAAGATGAAAAAGAACAAAATGA
The DNA here is from genome assembly GCA_023846275.1 of Vanilla planifolia. Lineage (NCBI taxonomy): Eukaryota > Viridiplantae > Streptophyta > Magnoliopsida > Asparagales > Orchidaceae > Vanilla > Vanilla planifolia. The sequence continues at coordinate 136,682 of JAIUJO010001367.1, read as the reverse complement.
AGAAAAAGAAGAAGAAGAAGAAGAAGAAGAAGAAGAAGAAGACAAAGAAGAAGAAGAAGTGAAGAAAAAGAATGAAGGAGAAGATGAAAGAGGAAGATGAAGAAGAACAAAACGAAGAAGAAGTTTAAGAAGAATATGAATAAGAAGAAGATGAAGAAGAAGAAGAAGAACAAAAAGAAGAAGATGAAGAATTAGAAGAAGAAGATGATGAAGAATTAGAAAAAGTAGATTACGATGAAGAAGAAGAAGAAGAGAATGAAGAAGAAAAAGATGAAGTAGAAGAAGAAGGTGTAGTAGAAGATGAAAATAAAAAAAGAAAGAAGAATATGAAAGAAGAAGAAGAAAGAACACAAAGAAAAAGGAGAAGAAGATGAAACAAGAAGAAGAAAGAAGAGAAGAAAGATGAAGACAGAAGAAGAAGAAGAAAAAATAAGAGAAAGATGAAAGAAAAACATGAAAGAAGAAGAAGAAAGAAGAAGAAGAAGATAGAAGAAGAAAAAAAGAAGAAAAAGAAGAAGAAGCATGATAAGAAGTTGAAGAAGAAGAAGATGTAGAAGAAGAAGAAGAAGAAGAAGAAGAAGAAGTAGAAGAAGAACAAACAAGAAGAAGAAGAAGAAGAAGAATAAAAAGTAGAAGAAGAAGAAGAAGAAGAAGATGAAGAAGGAGAAGAATAAGAAGAAGAAGAAGAAGAAGAAGGAGAAGAATAAAAATAAGAAGAAGAAGTAGATGAAGAAGAAGAAGATGAAGAAAGAAGGAAGAAGAAAAAGAAGAAGAAAAAAAAGAAGAAGAACAAGAAATAGAAGATGAAGAGGAAGAAGAAGAAGAAAAGAAGAAGAAGAGGAAGAAGAAGAGGAACAAGAAGTAGAAAATGAAAAAGAAGAAGAAGAAGATGAAGAAGAAGACTAAGAAGATGAAGAAGAAGAAGAAGAAGAAGTAGTCGAAGAAGAAGAAAAAGAAGAAGAAGAAGAATTGGAGAAGGAAGAAGAAGAAAAAGACGAAGAAGAAGTACAAGAAGAAGAAGAAAAAGAAGAAGATGAGGAAAGAAGAAGAAGAAGAGGAAGAAGAAGAGAAGAAGAAGTAGAAGAGGAAGGAGAAGAAATAGAAAAAGATCTTGAAGAAGAAGAAGAAGAAGAAAAAGAAGAAGAAAAGAAGAAGAAAAACGAAGAAGGAAGAACAGGAAAAGGAAGAAGACGAAAAAGAAGATGATGTTGGAGAACTTGAAGAAGAAATAGATGAAGAAGAAGAAGAAAAAGAAGGTGAAAAAGAACTGTTAGAAAGAGAATAAGAAGATGAAAAAAAAAGCATAAGAAGATGAAAAAGAAGAAGAAAGAGAAGAAGACGAAAAAGAAGAAGAAGAAGAAGAAGAAGAAGAAGAAAAGAAGAAGAAGACGAAGAAGAAGAAGAATAGAAAGTAAAAGATGAAGAAGAAGAAGAAGAAGAAAAAGAAGAAGAAGAAGTAGAAGAAGAAGAAGAAGGAGAGAAGAAGTAGAAGTAGAAGAAGAAGAAGAAGAAGAAGAAGAAGGAGAAGAGAAGAAGTAGAAGTAGAAGAAGAAGAAGAAGAAGAAGAAGAAGAGGAAGATGAAGAATAAGATGTAGAAGAAAAAGAAGAAGAAGAAGAAGATGAAGAAGAAGAAGAATAAGAATAATAATAAGAAGAAGAAGAGCAAGAAGAAAAACAAGAAGAAGAAGTAGAAGTGAAAGAAAAGAAGAAGAAGAAGATGATGAAGAAGAAGAAGAAGAAGAAAAAGATGTAGAAGATGACGAAGAAGATGAAGAATAAAATGAAGAAGAAGATGATAAAAAAGAAGAGGAATAAGAAAGAAGGTTAAGAAGAAGAAGTAGTGGGAAGAAGTGGATGAAGATGAAGAAGAAGAAAAAGTAGAAGTAGAGAAGAAGAAGAAGAAGAAGAAGAAGAAGAAGAAGCAGAAGAAGGGAAGAAGAAGAAGCAGAAGAAGAAGAAGAAGTCGAAGAAGAAGAAGTTGAAGAAGAAGAAGAAGAGGAAGAAGATGTGAAAGATTTAAAAGTAGAAAAGGAAGAAGAAGATGAAGAAAAAACTGAAGAAAAAGTAGAAGAAGATGACAATGAAGAAGAAGATGAAGAAGAATAAAGTAGAAGAAGAAAGAAGAAGAAGAAGAAGTAAAAGAAGAAGAAAATGAAGAAGAAAACGAAGAAAAAGTTTAAGAAGAAGATGAATAAGAAGATGAACAAGAAGAAGAATAGCAGAAAGAAGTAGATAAAGAATTTGAAGAAGAAGATGATGATGAATTATAAAAAGAAGAAGAAGAAGAAGAAGAAGAAGAAGAATAAAACAAGGAGGAGGAGAAGAAGAATATGCAGAAGAGGATGATGAAGAAGAAGAAAAAACAAGACGAAGAAGAAGGAGAAAAATAAGAAGAAGGAGAAGATGAAGAAAATGTAGAAGAAGAAGAAGAAGAAGAAGAAGTAGAAGACAAAGAAGAAGAGGAAGAAGAAGAGAAAGTAGAAGAAGAAGAAGAAGAAGAATAAGAAGAAGAAGAAGAAGAAGAAATAGAAGAAGTAGAAGAAGAAGAAGATGATGATGATGATTATGATGAGGGAGGAGGAGGAGGAGAAGAAGAAGAAGATAAGGAAGAAGAGCAACATGAAAGAGAATAAGGAGGAGAAGAAAATGAAAAAGAAGAACAAGAAGAAGCAACAAAAGAAAAAGAAGAAGATGAGGAAGAAGAAGAAGAAGATGGAGAAGAAAAAGGAGTAAAATAATAATAAGAAGAAGAAATGAAAGAAAAGAAGAGGAAGAAGAAGAAGAAGAAGAAGAGGAAGTAGAAGAAGAATTTGAAGATGTTGAAGAAGAAGAAGAAGAAGAAGAAAAAGTGTAAGAGGAAGAAGTGGAAGAGGAAGAAGAAGATAAAAAAGAAAAAAATGAAGAAAAAGAAGTGAAGAAGAAGAAGAAGAAGAAGGCAAAGAAGAAGAAGAAGATGAAGAAAAAGAATGAAAGAGAAGAAGAAAGAAGAAGAAGAAAACAAAGAAGAAGTTTAAGAAGAATATGAATAAGAAGAAGATGAACAAAAAGAAGAAGATGAAAAATTAGAAGAAGAAATTGATGAAGAATTAGAAAAAGTAGATTAGGAAGAAGAAGAAGAAGAAAAAAAATAAGAAGAAGAAGAGAATGAAAAAGAAGAAAAAGATGAAGTAGAAGAAGAAGTAGTAGAAAATGAAAACAAAAGAAGAAAGAAGAATGTGAAAGAAGAAGAAGAAAGAACACAAAGAAAAAAGAAGTAGAGAAAAGAAGAAGAAGATGAAACAAGAAGAAGAAAGAAGAGAAGAAAGAAGAAGACGGAAGGAGAAGAAAAACAAATAAGAAAAAGATGAAAGAAAAATATGAAAGAAGAAGAAGAATGAAGAAGAAGAAGATAGAAGAAGAATAAAAGAAGAAAAACAAGAAGAAGCAAGATAAGATGTTGAAGAAGAAGATGTAGAAGATGAAGAAGAAGAAGAAGAAGAAGAAGAGAAGAAGAAGAAGAAGAAGAAGAAGAAGAAGAAGAAGAAGAATGAAGAAGAAGAAGAAGAAGAAGAAGAGAAAAAGAAGAAGAAGAAGAAGAAGAAGAAGAAGAAGAAGAAGACGAAGGAGAAGAATAAGAAGAAGAAGAAGTAGAAGAAGAAGAAGAAGATAAAGAAAGAAGGAAGATGAAGAAGAAGAAGAAGAAGAATAAGAAATAGAAGATGAAAAAGAAGAAGAAGAAGAAAAGAAGAAGAAGAGGAATAAGAAGTAGAAAATGAAAAAGATGAAGAAGAAGAAGAAAAAGTAGAAGAAGAAGAAGAAGAAGAAGAAGAAAAAGAAGAAAAAAAGAAGAAGAAGAAGAAGAAGAAGAAGACTAAGAAGATGAAGAAGAAGAAGTAGTAGTAGTAATAGTAGTAGTAGTAGTAATAGAAGAAGAAGAAGAAGAAGAAGAAGAAGAGGAAGAAGAAAAAGAAGAAGAAGAACAATTGGAGAAGGAAGAAGAGGAAGAAGAAGAAGAAGAAGAAGAAGTACAAAAAGAAGAAGAAAAAGAAGAAGAAGAGGAAAGAAGAAGAAGAAGAGGAAGAGGATGAAGAAGAAGTAGAAGAGGAAGGAGAAGAAATAGAAATAAAAGATGTTGAAGAAGAAGAAGGAGAAGAAATAGAAATATAAGATGTTGAAGAAGAAGAAGAAGAAGAAGAAGAAAATGGAGAAGAAAAGAAGAAGAAAAATGAAGAAGAAGAAGGAAGAACAGGAAAAGGAAAAAGTCGAAAAAGAAGATGTTGAAGAAGAAGTTGAAGAAGAAATAGATAAAGAAGAACAAGAAAAAGAAGGTGAAAAAGAAGTGTAAGAAAGAGAATAAGAAGATGAAAAAAAAAAGAATGAGAAGATGAAAAAGAAGAAGAAAGAGAAGAAGAGGAAGAAGAAGAATAAGAAGAACAAAAGAAGAGAAGACGAAGAAGAAGAAGATGTAGAAGAAGCAGAAGAACAGAAAGTAAAAGTTGAAGAAGAAGAAGAAGAAGAAGAAGAAGGAGAAGAGAAGAAGTAGAAGTAGAAGAAGAAGAAGAAGAAGAAGAAGAGGAAGAAGAAGAAGAAGATGTAGAAGAAAAAAAAGAAGAAGAAGAAGAAGATGTAGAAGAAGAAGAAGAAGAAGAAGAAGAAGATGAAGAAGAAGAATAATAAGAATAAGATGAAGAAGAAGAGAAAGAAGAAAAACAAGAAGAAGAAGAGGAACAAGAGGAAGAAGAAGAAGAAGCAAAAGTGAAAGAAGAGAAGAAGAAGAAGATGAAGAAGACGAAGAAGATGAAGAAGAAGAAGAAGAAAAAGATGTAGAAGAAGCCAAAGAAGATGAAGAATAAGACGAAGAAGAAGATGATAAAAAAGAAGAAGAATAAGAAAGAAGGTCAAGAACAAGAAGTGGTGGGAAGAAGTGGATGAAGATGAAGAAGAAGAAAAAGTAGAAGTGGTAGAAGAAGAAGAAGAACAAGAGGAAGCAGAAGAAGGGAAGAAGTAGAAGCCGAAGAAGAAGAAGTAGAAGAAGAAGAAGTTGAAGAAGTTGAAGAAGAAGAAGAAGATGAAGAAGAAGAGGAAGAAGAAGATGAAGAACAAAAAACTTAAGAAAAAGAAGAAGAAGAAGATGTTGAAGAAGAAGAAGAAGAAGAATAAAGTAGAACAAGAAAGAAGAAGAAGAAGAAGTAAAAGAAGAAGAAAATGAAGAAGAAAATGAAGAAAAAGTTTAAGAAGAAGATGAATAAGAAAATGAAGAAGAAGAAGAACAACAAAAAGAAGTAGATCAAGAATTTGAAGAAGAAGATGATGATGAAATATAAAAGAAGAAGAAGAAAAAGAAAAAGTAGTAGAAGAAGAATAAAAGAAGAAGGAAGAAAAGGAGAAGAAGAATAAGCAGAAGAGGATGATGAAGAAGAAGAAAAAGAAGACAAAGAAGAAGGAGAAAAATAAGAAGAAGAAGATGAAGAAAATGTAGAAGAAGAAGAAGAAGAAAAAGAAGTAGAAGAAGACAAAGAAGAAAAAAAAAGAAGAAGAGGAAGTAGAAGAAGAAGAAGAAGAAAACTAAGAAGAAGAAGAAGAAATAGAAGAAGTAGAAGAAGAAGAAGAAGTTGATGATGATGATTTTCATGAGGGAGGAGAAGGAGGAGAAGAAGAAGATAAGGAAGAAGAACAACATGAAAGACAATAAGGAGGAGAAGAAAATGGAAAAGAAGAACAAGAAGAAGTAGTAGAAGAAGAAGATGAGGAAGAAGAAGAAGAAGATGGAGAAGAAAAAGGAGAAAAATAACAATAAGAAGAAGAAAAAGAAAGAGAAGAAGAGGAAGAAGAAGAAGAATAAGAAGTAGTAGGAGAAGAAGAATTTGAAGAAGTTGAAGAAGAAGAAGAGGAAGAAGAAGTGGAAGAGGAAGAAGAAGATGAAAAAGAAAAAAATGAAGAAAAAGAAGTGGTGGAAGAAGAAGAAGAAGACAAAGAAGAAGAAGAAGATGAAAAAAAAGAATGAAGGACAAGAAGAAAGAAGAAGAAGAAGAAAATAAAGAAGTTTAATAACAATGTGAATAAGAAGAAGATGAAGAAGTAGAAGATGAACAAAAAAAAGAAGATGAAGAATTACACGAAGAAGATGATGAAGAATTAGAAAAAGTAGATTAGGAAGAAGAAGAAAAAAAATAAGAAGAAGAAGAAGAGAATGAAGAAGAAGAAAAAGATGAAGTAAAAGAAGTAGTAGAAAATGAAAATAAAAGAAGAAAGAAGAATATGAAAGAAGAAGAAGAAAGAGCACAAAGAAAAAAGGAGAAAAAGAGTAAAGAAGAAGAAGATGAAACATGAAGAAGCAAGATAAGAATTGAAGAAGAAGAAGATGTACAAGAAGAGAAGAAGAAGAAAAAAGAAGAAGAAAAAAGAAGAAGAAAGATGATGAAGAAGAAGAAGAAGAATAAAAAGAAGAAGAAGAAGAAGAAAAGAAGAAGAAGAAGAAGAAGAAGAAGAAAGATGAAGAAGAAAGATGAAGAAGAAGAAGAAGAAGAATAAGAAGAAGAAGAAGAAGAAGAAAAAGAAGAAGAAGAAGAAGTAGAAGAAGTAGAAGAAGAAGAAGATGAAGAAAGAAGGAAGAAGAAGAAGAAGAAGAAAAAGAAGAAGAAGCAAAAGAATAAGAAATAGAAGATGAAGAGGAAGAAGAAGAAGAAAAGAAGAAGAAGAGCA
>JAIUJO010001367.1:120000-122500 GCA_023846275.1 Vanilla planifolia | reverse complement strand
TGATAAAAAAGAAAAAGAAGAAGAAGAAGAACGAAGAAGAAAGAAGAAGAGGAAAGAAGAAGACGAAGAAGAAAGAAGAAGAAAAAAGAAGGAGAAGAAAGAAGAAAGAAGTAGAAGAAAGAAGAAGAAGAAGAAGAGGAAAGAAGAAGAAAGAACAAGAGAAGAGGAAAGAAGAAGAAAGAAGAAGAAGAAGGAGAAGAAGAAGAATGAATGAATGAAGAAGAAGAAAGAAAAAAAAGAAGTAGAAGAAGAAGACGAAGAAGAAGAAGATAATGATGATGAAGAAGAAAATTAAGAAAAAGAAGAAGAAGAAGAAAAAGAAGAGGAAGAAGAAAAGAAGGAGATGAAGAAGAAGAAGAACAAGAAGAAAAAGAAGAAGAATAAGAATAAGTAATAGAAGAAGAAGAAGAATTAGAAAAAAAAGAAGAGGAAGAAGAGGGAGAGGAAGAAGAAGAAGAAGACGTGGAAGAAGACGAGGAAGAAGACGAAGAAGAAAACAAAGAAGAAGAAGAAGAAGATGAAGAGTGAGATAGAAGAAGAAGATGATGACGATGATGATGGAAAAGAAGAGGAAGAAGAAAGAAGAAGAAAGAAGAAGAAAGAAGAAGAAAAAGAAGAAGAAAGAAGAAGAATAAAGAAAAAGGAGAAAGAAGTAGAAGAATGAAGAAGAAAGAAGCAAAAGAAAGAAGAAGAAAAAGAAGAAAAAGAAGTAGAAGCAGAAAAAGAAGAATGAATGAATAAGAAGAAAGACAAGGAAGAAAGAAGAAGAAAACGAAAAGAAGAAGAAGAAGAAGAAGAAGACGAAGAAGAAGAAAAAAAAGAAGTTGACGAATAAGAAAAAGAAGAAGAAGAAGAAGAAGAAGAAGAAGAAGAAGAAGAAGAGTATGAAGAAGAAAATGAAGAAGAAAAAAAGAAGTAGATGATGATGATCAAGAAGAAGAAGAAGAAAAAGAAGTAGAATAAGAAGTTGAAGAAGTAGTAATTGTAGAAGAAAAAGAGAAAAAAGAAGCAGATGAAGAAGAAGAATAAGAACAAGAATAAGAAGAAGAAGAAGAAGAAGATGATGTTGAAAAATGAGAAGAAGAAGAAGAAGAAGAACATAATGAAGAATATGAAGAAGAAGAGAATGAAGAAGAATTAGTAGTAGAAGAAGAAGAATTAGAAAAAGAAGAATTTCAAGAGGAATTAGAAGATGCAGAAGAAGAAGTAGTAGAAGAAGAGGAAGAAGAAGAAGAAGATGAAGAAGAAGAAAAACAAAAAGAAGAAGATGATGATGAACAAGAAGTGAAAGAAGAAGGTGAAGAAGAAGAAGAAGAAGAAGAAGAAGAAGAAGAAGAATAAAGAAGAAGAAGAAGAAGAAGAGTAAGAAGAAGAACAAGAAGAAGAAGAGTGAGAGAAGAAGAAGAAGAAGAAGAAGAAGAAAAAGAAGAATAAGAAGAAAAAGAAGAAGAAAAAGAAGTCGAAGAAGAAGAATAAGAATAAGAGTAAGAAGAAAAAGAAGAAGAAGAAGAAGAAAAAGAATAATAAGAAGAAGATTAAGCAGAAGAAGAAGAAGATGAGCAAGAAAAAGAAGAAGAAGAAGAAGAAGATGATGATGATGAAGAAGAAGATGAAGAAGAAGAAGAAGAAGAAGAAGAAGAAGAAGAATAAGAAGAAGAAGAAGAATAAGAATAAGAATAAGAAGAAGAAGAAGAAGAAGAAGAAGAATTTGAAAAACAAGAATAAGAAGAAGAGGAAGAAGAAGAAAAAAAGAAGTAGAAGAAGAAAAAGGAGGAGAAGAAGAAGACATTTAAGAAGAAGAAGAAAAAGAAGCATAAGAAGAAGAAGAAGAAGAAGTAGAAAAAGTAGAAGATGAAGAAAAAGAAGAAGAAGAAGAAGAAGACATTGAAGAAGAAGAAGAAGCATAAGAAGAAAAACAAGAAAAAGAAGAAGAAGAAAAAGTAGAAGAAGAAGAAAAAGAAAAAGAAGACGAGGAAGAAGAAGAAGAAGAAGAATAATAAGTAGTAGAAGAAGAAGTGGAAGAATAATAATAATAATAATAAAAAGAAGAAGACGATGAAGAATAAAAAGTAAGTGAAGAAAAAGAAGAAAAAGAAGAACAAAAATAAGAAGAAGAAGAAGAAAAGAAGGAGAAGAAGAAAAAGAGGAAGAAGAAGAAGAAGAAGAAGAAGAATTTTAAAAAGAAAAAAAAGAAGAAGAAAAAGAAGAGGAAGTAGATGAAGAAGAAGAGGAAGAATAAGACGAAGAAGGGGAAGAATAAGAAGAAGAAGAAGAAGGAAAGGAAAAAGAAGAATAAGAAAGAAGAAGAAGAAGATTGAGAAGAAGTGGAAAGAAGAAGAAGAACAAAAAATGACAAAGGAGGAGAGGAAGAAGAAGAGGAAGAAGAAGAAGAAGAAGAAGAAGAAGAAGAAGAAGAAGAAGATGAGGAAGAAGAAGAAGGAGATGCAGAAGAATTAAGAAAAGAAGTGCAAAAGGAAGAAAAAGAAGAAATAGATGATAA
>JAIUJO010001367.1:92500-105000 GCA_023846275.1 Vanilla planifolia | reverse complement strand
TCATTATAATCTTCTTCTTATTGAACTTCTCCTTCTTTTTCTTCTTCTTATTGTACTTCTACTTCTTCTTCTTCTTCTTCCTCTTCTTATTCTTCTTTTTCTTCTTCTTCTTCTTTTTCTTCCTTTTCTTCTTCTTCCTTTACTACTTCTTCTCCTCCTTATTATTATTATTATTATTATTCTTTGTCTTCTTCTTATTCTTCTTCTTTTTCTTTTTCTTCTTCTTCTTTTTCTTCTTCTTCTTCTTCTTCTTCCTCTTCTTCTTCTACTTCTTCTATATTCTTTTTCTTCTTCTTCTTTTCCTTCTTCAATATTCTTTTTCTTCTTCTTCTTCTCCTTCTTCATCTAATTCCACTTCTACTTCTTCTTCTTCATCATCATCTTCTTCTCTTTCTTTCTCTTCTTCTACTTCTTCTTCTTATTTTTCTTATTTCTTCTTCAACTACTAATTCTTTCTTCTTTTGCTTTATTTTTTCTTCTTCCTTATCTTGTCCTTCTTCTTCTTTTTATTTTTCTTCTTCTTCATCATTTTCATCTTCTTCGACTTCTTTTACTTCTTCTCTTTCATCTTCATCATCTTCTTCTTCTTCTTTCTCTTCTTCCTCTACTTCTTCTTCTTCTTCTTCTTCTTCTTTTTCTTCTTCTTCTTCTTTCTTCTCTTACTTCCTCATCTTCTTTTTCTTCTTCCTCCTCTTCTTCTTCTTCTTCATTCTTCTTCTTTTTCTTGTTTCTTCTTCTTCTTCTTCTTCTTCCTCCTCTTATTTCTTCTTATTCTTCTTCTTCTTTTTCTTCCTATTAATTCTTCTTTCTTCTTACTCATCTACATCTTCTTCTTCTTCATCTTTTTCATCTTCTTCTTCTTCTTCTTCTTCTTCTTCCTTCTTTCTTCTTTCTTCTTCTTTCTTCTTATTCATCATCATCATCATCATCATCTTCTTCTTCTTCTTCTTCTTCTTCTTCTACTTTCTTCATCATCAACTTCTTCTTCTTCTTCTTCTTCTTCTTTTTCTTCTTCTTCTTCTTCTTCTTCTTCTTCTTCTTCTTCTTCTTGCTTCTTCATCTACTTCTTATTCTTCTTTTTCTTCTTCTTCTTTTTCTTCTTCTTATTTTTTTATTATTCTTTTTCTTCCTCTTCTTCTTCTTCTACTACTTATTTTTTTTCCACTTCTTGCCCCTCTTTTTCTTCTTCTTCCTCTTCTTCATCATCATCATCTTCTTCTTCTTCTTATTATTATTATTTTTTCTTCTTCTTCATCTTCTTCATCTTCTTCTTCTTCTTTTTCTTATTTCTCTTCTTCTTCCTCGTCCTATTCTACTTCTTCTTCTTCATCTTCTTCTACTTCTTCTTTTTCCTCCTCCTCTTCTTTTTCTTCTTCCACATCATCTTGTACTTCTTCTTCCTTTTCCACTTCTTCTTCTTCCTCTTCTTTTTCTTGTTTTTCTTTTTCTTCTTTCTTCTTCTTCTTCTTTCTTCTTCTTCTGCTTTCTTCTTCTTTTTACTTCTTCTTCTTCTTCTTCTTCTTCTTCTTCTTCCTCTTCTTCTTCCTCTTCTTCTTCTTCTTCTTCTTCCTATTCTTCTTCTACTTCTGCTTCTTCTTCTTCTTCTTCTTTGCCTTTTTTTTCTTGTTTTTCTACTTCTTTTTCTTCTTGGTCATCTTCTGCCTGCTCCTATTCTTCTTCTTCTTTTTACACTTCATCTTCCTCTACATTTTCTTTCTCTTCTTTTTTATCTTCTTCTTCTTCTCCATATTTTTCTTATTCTACTTCTTCTGCATCATCATCTTCATCTTTTTCTTCTTCTTTTTCTTCTTCTTCTTCACCATCTTCTTCTTCTTCTTCTTCTTTTTCTTCTTCTTGCTTGTCTTCTTCTTCTTGCACTTCTTCATCATTTTCTTCTTCTTCTTTCGTCTTTTTTCTTCTTCATCTTTCTTCTTCTTCTTCTTCTTTCTTCTTCTGTATTTTTTTTCTTCTACTTTTTTCTTCTTCTTCTTCTTCTTCTTCTTTCTTCTTCATTTTTCTCCATCTTTCTTCTTCTTTCTACATCTTCTTTATTCTTATTTCTTCTTCTTCTTCTTCTTTATTCTTCTTCTTCTTCTTCTTTTAATTCTTCTACTTCTTATTTGTTTTATTCTTCTGCTTCTACTTCCTCTTCTTCTTCATCATCATGATCATCTTCTTCTTCTTCTTCTTCTTCCTCTTCTTTCTCCTTTGCCACTTCTTCTTCCTTCTCTTTTTCTTCATCTTTTTCTTTTTCTTCTTCTTCTTTTTATTATTATTTTTATCCTTTTCCTTCTTCTTCTTCTCTTCTTCTCCTTTTTCTCCTTCTTCTTCTTCCTCTTCTTTTTCTTCTTCTTCTTCTTTTTCTTCTTCTTCTTCTTCTACTTATTCTACTTATTCTACTTCTTATTCTACTTCTTCTTCTTCTTCTTCTTCTTCTTCTTCTTCTTCTTCTTCTTAATATTCCACATTTTCTTCTTCCTCCTTCAACTTTCTCCATCTTCTTTCTTCTTCTTCTTCTATCTTCTTCTTCCTTCGTCCCATAGTTCTTTGGTCTTCTTCTTCTTTCTTCTTTTTCGTTCTTCTTTTTCTTTCTTATTCTTCTCCTTTTTTCTTCCCTTACTTTCTTTCTCTTTTTTCTTCTTCTTCTTAATCTTCTATCATCTTCTTCTTCTTTCTTCTCCTCCTTTCTATTCCTTTATTGTTCTTCATCTTCTTCTACTTCTTCTTCTACTTTCTTCATCTTTTTATTCTTCTTTTTCTTCTTCTTCTTCCTCTTCCTCTTCTACTTCTTCTCCTTCTTCTTTTTCTTCTTCTCCTTCTTCTTCTTCTTCTTCTTATTCTTCTTCTTCTTCTTCTTCCTATTCTTCTACATCTTCATCATCCTCTTCTTCTTCTTTTTCTTTTTCTTCTTCTTTCTTCTTCTTCTTTTCTATTTATCTTTTTTCTTCACATTCTTTATTCTTCTATCTTCTTTTTCTTCTTTCTTATTCTTCTTATTTCTTTTTTTTTCTTTTTTTCTTCTTCTTCTTCTTCCTTTTTCTTTATTCTTCTTCTTTCTATTTCTTCAATTTTCTTCTTCTTCTTCTTCTTTCTTCTTCTTCCTTCTTCTTTTCTCTTCATCTTTTTCTTCTTATTCTTGTTCTTTTTCATCCTATTTCTTTTTTCTTTTTCTTTATTCTCCATTTTGTTCTTCTTCTTCTTCTCCTTCTTCTTCTTCTTCTTTGTTCTTCTACTTCTTGTTCTTGTTGGTCTTCTCCCTCTTCTTCTTCTTCTTCTTCTTCTTCTTCTTATTCTTCTTATTCGTCTTCTTCTTCTTCTTTTTGTTCTTCTCTCTTCTTCTTCTTCTTCTTTTTATTCTTCTTCTTTTTCTTCTTTTTCCTCTTCTTTTTTTTTTTCATATTCTTCTTCTTTTTTTCCTTCTTTTTTTTTTTCTTCTTCTTTTCTTTTTCTTCTTTCTTCTACATCTTCTACATCTTCTACATTTTCCACTACTTCGCCTTCTTCCTCTTCTTCATCTTCTTCCTCTTCTTCTTCTTCTTCTTCTTTCTTCTTATTCTTCTTTCTTCTTCTTCCTCTTCTTTCTTATTCATCTTGTTTCTTCTTTTTTTTCATCTTTTTTCTTCATGTTCTTTTTTCTACTTTTTTTTCTTCTTCTTTTTTCTTCTTCTTCTTTCTACTTTTGCATCATCATCATCACCATTATGTTCTTCTTCTTCTACTACTTCTTCCTTTCCTTGTTTTCTTCTTCTTTGTAGTCTTCTTCCTCTTCATCATCATCTTCTTCTTCTTCTTCTTCTTCTTCTTCTTTTTCTGGTTCTTCATCTTTTTCTTCTTCTTTTCTTCTTCTTTTCCTTCTTTTTCCTCTTTCTCTTCTTCTTCCTCTTCTTCGTCTTGCTCTTCTTCTTCTCTTTCTTCTTCTTCTTCTTCTTCATCATCATCTTCTTCTTCTTCTTCTTCTTCTCCTCCTCCTTTCCCTTCTTCTTCTTCTTCTTCTTCTTCTTCTTTTTCTTCTTCTCATTCTTCTTTTTCTTCTTCCTCTTGCTCTTCTTCATCTTCTTCTTCATCTTCTTCTACTTCATCGTCTACTTCTTCTTTTTCTTCTCTTTCTTCTTTTTCTTCTTCTTCTTCTTTTCTTGTTCTTTTTCTTTCTACACTTCTTCTTATTCTACTACATCTTTTTCTTTTTCTTCTTCTTCTTCTTCTTCTTATTCTCCTTCTTGATCATCTTCTTCCTCTTCTTCTCCTTCTTCGTCTTGTCCTTCTTCTCCTTCTTCTTCTTCCTCTTCTTCAAAATCATCTTCTCCTTCTTCTTCTTTTTCTTCTTCTTCTTCATCTTCTTCCTCTTCTACTTCTTCTTTTTCTTCTTCCTCCTCTTCTTTTTCTTCTTCTTCTTCTTCACTTTACACTTCTTCTTGCTCTCCAACTTCTTTTTCCTCTGCTTCTTTTTCTTATTCTTCTTCTTCTTCTTCTACTTCTACTTCTTATTCTTCTTCTTCTCTCTTCATCTACTTCTTACTTCTTCCTTCTTCTTCTTCTTCCTTCTTCATTCTTCTTTTACTTCTTTCTACTTTTCTTCTTTCTTCTTCTCACTTATTTTATTCTTTCTTCTTCTTTTTTCTAATTCTTCTTCTTCTTCTTCTTCGTCTTTTTCTTCCTCTTCTTCTTCTTCTTCTTCTTCTTCTTCCACTTCTTCTACTTCTTCTTTTTCTTCTTTTTTGGCTTCTACTTCATCTTCTCTTTCCTCTTCTTCTTGTTCTTCTTTTTCCTCTTCTTCTTCTCCTTCTTTTTCTTCCATTTTTTCTTCTTCATCTTCTCCCTCTTGTTCTTCTTCTTCTTCTTTTTCTTCTTCTTCTTCTTCTTCTTCTTCTTCTTCTTCTTCTTTTTCTTCTTTTTCTTACATGTGTTTGTCTTGCTCTTCTTCTTCGTCCTCCTCTTCTTCATAGAAGAAGAGGAAGAAGAAGATGTAGATGAAGAAAAAGAAGATGATGATGATGATGAAGAAGATAGAATAAGAAGAAGAACAAAAAAAAAGAAGAGGAATTAGAAGAAAAGAAGAAGAACAAGAACAAGGAAAACAGAAAGCAGAAGAAGAAGAAGAAGAAGAAGAAGAAGAAAAAGAAGAACAGAGAAGAAGAAGAAGCAGGAGGGAGAAGAAAAAGAAAAGGAAGAAGAAGAAGAAGAAGAAACAAAAAAGAAGAAGAAGAAGAAGTGGAAAAAGAAGAAGAAGAAGTAGAAGAAGAAGAAGATGAAGAAGAAGGAGAAGAAGAAAATGTAGAAGAAGGAAAAGAAGAAGAAGAAGTAGAAGAAGAAGAAATAAGAAGAAGAAGGAAGAAAAAGAAGAATAAAAAAGAAAAACAGGAAGAAAGATTTAGAAGAGGAAATAAAAGAAGCAAGAGGAAGAAGAAGAAGAAGAAATAGAATAAGAAAGAAGAAGGAGAAGAAGAAGAAGTAGAAGAAGAAGAAATAAGAAGAAGAAGGAAGAAAAAGAAGAATAAAAAAGAAAAACAGGAAGAAAGATTTAGAAGAGGAAATAAAAGAAGCAAGAGGAAGAAGAAGAAGAAGAAATAGAATAAGAAAGAAGAAGGAGAAGAAGAAGCACAAGAAGAAAAAGAAAGATGGAGAAGAAGAAGTAGACAAAGAAAGTTTAGAAAAAAAGAAGAAGAAAGAAGAAGAGGAAAGAAGAAAATGAAAGAAGAAAAAGTAAGAAGAAGAAGAAAGAAGGAGAAGAAGTAGAAGAAGAAGAAAAAGAAGTTAGAAGAAGAAAATAGATAAGGAACAATGTAGAAGAAAAAGAGTAAGAAGAAAAAGAAGAAGAAGAACAAGAAGAAGAAGGAGAAGAAGAAAAAGTAGAAGAAGGAAAAGCAGAAGAAGAAGAAGAAGATGAAGAAAGAAGAAGAAAGATGAAAAGAAGAAGAAGAAGAAGAAGAAGAAAGAAGAGGAAAGAAGAAGAAGAAAGAAAAAGAAGAAAGAAAAAGAAGAAAGAAGAAGAGGGAGAAAAAAGATGAAAGAAAAAGAAAAATGAGAAGAAATAAGAACAAGGAGGAAGGTTAGAAAGAGGAAGTAAAAGAAGGAAGAAGAAGAAGAAGAAGAAGAAGAAGAAGAACAAAAAAGAAGAAGAAAAAGAAAGATGGAGAAGAATAAAAAGAAGAAGAGGAAAGAAGAAGAAAGGAAATGAAGAAGAAAAAAGAAGGAGAAAGAAGAAGAAGAAGAAGAAGAAGAAGAAGAAAACAGAAGAAGAAAAGGAGATAGAGAACAATGAAGAAGAAAAAGAATAAGAACAAAAAAAAGGAAGAAGAAGAAAAAGAAGAACAAGAAGAAAAAAGAAGAAGAAGAAAGAAGAAGAAGAAGAAAGAAGAAGAAGCGGAAGAAGACTGAAGAGGAAGAAGATGAAAGAGAAGAAGAAGAAGAATAATGAAGAGAAAGAAGATGACAAAGATGAAGTAGAACAATAAGAAGAAGAAGATGTTGACAATGAAGAAGAGGAAAAACAAGAAGAAGAAGAAAAGGAAGAAGAAGAAGAAGCAGAAGAAGAAGAAGATGATGAAGAAGACAAAAAAGAGGAAGAAGAATCAGAAGCAGAAGAAGAAGAAGAAGAAGAAGAAGAAGAAGAAGAAGAAGAAGAATTAGAAGAAGAAGAAAAAGAATGTGATGCTGAAGAAGAAAGAAGAAGAAATAAAGAGAAGAAAAAAGAAGAGGAAGAAGAAAGAAGAACAAGAACGAAGAAGAAGAAGACAGAAGGAAAAGAAAGATAAAATTGAAAGACAAAGAAAAAGAAGAAGAATAAGAAGAAAGAGAAGAAGAAACAAGCAGAAAGGTGAGGAAAGAAAAGAAGAAGAAGAAGAAGAAGAATGAAGAAGAAGAAGGAGAAGATGGAAGATGTGGAAGATGACGACGAAGAAGAAGATAAAAGCAGAAGAAGAAGAAAGAAAAAGTAGAAGAAGTGAAAACAAGAAAGAAGAAATAAGTAGATAGAAGAAGAAGAAGAAGAAGAAAAGCAAAAAGAAGAAGAAGAAGAACAAGAACAAGAAGTAGAAGTAGAAGTAGAAGAAGAAGATAAAGAAGAAGTACTTGAAATAGAAGAAGTAGAAGAAAAAGAAGAAGATGGACATGAAAAGAAGAAGAAGAAGAAGAAGAAGGAGAAAAAGAAGAAGAAGAAGAAAAAGAAGAAAAAAGAAGAAAACAACGAAGAAAAATAAGAAGAAGATGAAGAAGAAGAAAGAAGAAGAGAAAAGAAAGAGAAAGAAGTTGAAGAAAGAAGAAAAGAAAAGAAGATGAAGAAGAAAGAGAAGAAGAAGGAGAATGAAGAAGAAGAAGCGGTTGAGAAGAAAGAACAAGAAGAAAAATTAGAAGAAGAAAGAGGAAAAAGAAGAGGAAGAAAGAAGAAAATAAAGATGAAGAAGAAGATGAAGAAGAGGAAAGAGAAAGAAGTAGAAGAAGAAAGATGAAGAGGAAAGTGGGAAGGAGAGGATCGACGAAGAAGAAAGAAGAAGAATCAGATGAAAAAGAAGAAAAAGAAGAGGAAGAAGAAGATTAAGAAGAAGAAGAAGAAGAAGAAGAAGAAGAGGAAGGTAATGATGAAGAAGAGAGAAGAAGAAAGAAGTAGAAGAAAGAAGAAGAAAGAAGGAGAAGAAGAAATAAGAAAAAGAAGAAAGAAGATCAAGAATAAAGAAAAAGAAGTCAAAAGAAAAAGGAAGAAAAATGACAGAAGAAGAAGAAGAAAAAGAGAAGAAGAAGAAGAAGAATGATGAAGAAGAAAGAAGAAGAAAGTCGAGGAAGGAAGAAGAAGAAAAAAAGAATAAAAATAAGAAGAAGAAGAAGAAGAAGAAGAAGAATGAAGAAGAAGAAAAAAAAGGAAGATGTGAATGAAGAAGAAGAAAAGAAGGAGAAGAAGAAGGAGAAAGAAGAAGAAGAAAGACGAAGAAGAAAGAAAAAGTAGATGTGAGAAGATTAAAGAAGAATAAGAAGAAAGAAGAAGAATAAGAAGAAAGAAGAAGAAGAAGAAGAAGAAGAAGAAGAAGTTGAAGAAGAAGAAGAGGAAGAAGAAGAAGTTGAAGAAGAAGAAGCACAAGAAGTAGAAAGAGAAGAAGAAAAAGAAGAAGAAAAAGAGGATGAAGAAAAAGAGGATGAAAAAGAAGAAGAAGAAGAAGAAGAGGAAGAAGAAGAAGAAGAAGAAGACGACGAAGAAGAAGAATAAGAAGAAAAAGAAGAAGAACAACAACAAGAAGATGATGAAGAAGAAGGAGGTGAAGAAGTAGAAGAAGAAGAAGAAGAAGAAGAAGAAGAAGAAGAAGGGGACGAAGAAGAAGAAGAAGAAGAAGTAGAAGAAGAAAAAGTGGAAGAGGATGATGAAGAAGAAGAAGAAGAATAAGAAGGAAAAGAATAATAAGATGAAAAAAAGTTGAAGTGGAACAAGAACAAGAAAAAGAAGAAGAAGAAGAATTTCTTAAAAAAAATGAAGAAGAAGAAAAGGAAAAAATAAGAGGAAGAAGAAGAAGAGGAAGAATAAGACCAAGAAGAAGAAAAAGAAGAAGATAAGGAAGAAGAAGAATAGGAAAGAAAAAAAAGAATTTGGAGAAGAAGTTGAAAGAAGATGAACAAGAAGAAGAAAAAGACAAAGAGGAAAAAGAAGTAGAAGAAGAAGAGGAAGAATGAGAAGAATAGGAAGAGGAAGGAGATGATGATGAAGATGAAGTAGAAGAAGAAGAAGAAGAAGAAGAAGAATTAGAAAAAGAAGAAGAGCGAGAAGAAGAAGAAGAAGAAGAAAAACAAGAAGAATAAGAAAAAGAAGAAGGAGAAAAAGAAGAAGAAGAAGAAGAAGAAAAAGGGTGAAAAGAGGAATAATAACAATAATAGTAAGAATAATAATAAAAAAATGAATAAGAAGAAGAATTTTAGAAAGAAGAAGAGGAAGAAGAAAGAAGTAGAAGAAGAAGAGGAAGAACAAGATGACGAAGAAGAAGAAAAAAAGAAGAAGAAGAAAAGGGAAAAGAAGAAAAAGAAAGAAAAAGAAGTGGAAAGAAGAAGGAGAAAAGGAAGAAGAAGAAGAAGAAGAAGAAGAAAAAGAAGAAGAAAAAGAAGTGAAGAAGGGGAAGAAAAAGAAAAGAGGAAAAAGAAGAATAAGATCTAGAAGAAGAAGAAGAAGACGAGCAAGAATAAGAAGAAGAAGAAGTAGAAGAAGAAAGGAGAAGAAGAAGAAGACAAGGAAGAAGACAAGGAAGAAACGAAGAAGAAGAAGATGATGAAGAAAAAATAAGCAGATGAAGCAGAAGAAGAAGAAAGAAGAAAGAGAAGAAGACAAAGAAGAAGAAGGAGAAGAAGAAGATGACGAAGAAGAAGAAGAAAAAGAAGAAAAACAAGAAAAAGAAGAAAGAAGAAGAATAAGAAGAAGAAAGAAGGAAAAGAAGAAAAGAAAGAAGAAGAAAGAAGAAGAAGAAGAAACAAGAAGGCGAAAGAAGAAGAAAAAAAGAAATAAAAAGAAGAAAGAAGAAGAAAGAAGAAGGAAGAAGAAGTAGAAGAAAGAAGAAGAAAAAGAAGAAGAAAAGAGAACAAGACGAGACAAGGATAAAGATGAAGTAGAGGGACAAAGTAGAAGAAAGAAAAAGAAGAACAAGAGAAAGAAGAAGAATAAGAAAGAACAAGAAGAAGAAGAAGAAGAAAAATGAACAAGAAGAAGAAAAAGAATAAAGAAGAAAAAGAAGAAGAAGAAGAAAGAAGCATATGAAGATGAAGAAGAAGAAAGAAGAAGAAGAAGAAGAAGAAGAAGAAGAAGAAGAAGAAGAAAGAGAAGAAAATATAGATAGAAGAAGAAGAGGAAGAAGAAAGTAGAGGAAGAAGAAGAAGAAAGTTGAAAAAGAAAGAAGAAGAATAAGGAAGAAGAAGAGAGAAGAAAAAGAAGAATAAAAAAGAAGAAAAAGAAAAGGAAGAAGAAAAAAAGAGGAATAAAAAGTAGTAGAAGAAGAACAATGAAGAACGAAAAAGAAGAAGAAAGAAAAAGAAGAAACAATAAGAAGAAAGACGAAGAAGAAAAACAGAAGAAGAAAGAAGAAAAAGAAGTAGGAAGAGGTAGGAAGCATAATAAGAAAGAAGTAAAAATAAGAGGAAGAGAAAGAAGAAAGAAGATGAAGAAGAAAGAAGAAGGCAAAATAATTAGAAGAAAGAAAAAGAAGGAAGAACAAGAAAAAAGATGATAAAGAAAGATGAAGAAGACGAAAGAAAAAGAAACAAAAAAAGAAGAAGAAAGCTAAAGAAGAAGAAAGAAGAAGGAAGATGAAGATGAATGATGATGAAGAAGAAGAAGAAGAAGGATGAAGAAGAAAGAAGAAGAAGAAAGAAGAAGAAGAAAGGAGAAGAAAAAAAAGAAGAAAATGAAAGAAAAAGAAGAAGCAAAAGATGAAAGAATCAAATGAAGAAGAAGGCAAAGAAGAAGAAAGAAGGTAAAGAAGAAAGAAGAAGAAGAAAAAGAAGAAGAAGAAGAAAGATGATGAAGAAGATGAAGAAGAAGAATGAAAAAAAAGAAGAAGAAGATGAAATAAGCAGATGAAGTAGAAGAAGAAGAAAGAAGAAAAAGAAGAAGAAGAAGAAGAAGAAAAAGGAGAAGAAGAAGAAGAGGAAGAAGAAGAATAAGAAGAAGAAGAAGAAGAAGAAAAAGAAGAAGAAGAATAGGAAGAAAGAATGAAAAGAAGAAGAGAAAAAAGAAGAAAGAAGAAGAAGAGGAAAGAAGAAGAAGAAAGAAGAAGAAGAAGAAACAACAAAGCGAAAGAAGTAGAAGAACAAAAAGAAAGAAGAAGAAGAAAAAGAAAAAGAAGAAAGAAGAAGAAGAAGAAGAATAAGAAGAAGAAAGAAGAAAGAAGAAAGAAGAAGAAGAAGAAGAAGAAGAAGAACAATGAAGAAGAAGAAGAAGATGAAGAAGAAGAGGAAGAAGAAGAGGAAGAAGAAAGAAGAAGTATAATGAAGAAGAAGAAAAAAAAGAAGAATAATAAAGAAGAAAAAGAAAGAAGAGAAAGAATGAAGGAGACGAAAAGGAACAAGAAGAAGAAGAAGAAAGAAGAGGAAGAAGAGAGAAGAAGAAAAACCCAGAAGAAGAAGAATAAGAAGAAGAAGAAAAAGTACAAGAAGAAGAAAGAAGAAGGAAAAGAAGAAAAAGAAGAAAAAGAAGAAAATTAAGATGAAGAAGAATAAAGGCAGAGAAGAAGAAAGTAGAAGGGGAAAATAAAAGAAGAAGAAAGAAGAAGCTAGAAGCAGAAGAAAATAGGCAAAGAAGAAGAAAAAAAAAGAGAAAAAGAAAAAGAAGAAGAAAGATTAAGAAGTTGAATTAGAAGGAGAAAGAAAGAAAGAAGAAGTAGAAGAAGAAAAAGAAAAGGAAGAAGAAGAAGAAGAAGATGAAGGAACAAGAAGATAAAGAAGCATAGAAAAGAAGAAGAAAGAAGAAGAAAAATATGAAGAAGAAGAAAGAAGCAGAAGAAGAAGAAGACGAAGAAAGAAGAAAAAAAAGAAGAAAAATAGGAAGAAAAATGAAGTAGAAGAAGAAGAAAGAAGAAAAAGAAGAAGAAGAAGAAGAAAGATGAAGAATAACTAGAAGAAGAAGAAAGAAGAAGAAGAAGAACAAGAAGAAGTGGAAGAAGAAAGAAGAAAAAGAAAAAAAAAATAAGAAGAAGAGGAAGAAGAAGTAAAAAAAGAAGAAGGAGAAGAAGAAGAAGAAGAAGGAGAAGAAGGAGAAGAAGAAGAAAAAGAAGGAGAAGAAGAAGAAGAAGAAGAAGAAGGAGAAGAAGAAGAAGAAGAAGAAGAAGAAGAAAAAGAAGAAAAAGAAGTAGGAGAAGAAGAAGAAGAAGAAGAAGAACAAAGAAGAAGAAAGAAGAACAGAAAAGATGATGAAAAATAAAAAAAGAAGAAGAAGAAGAAAAAGAAATAAGATGAAAATGAAAAAAAGAAGAAGAAAGAAAAAGAAGAAGAAGAAGAAGAAGAAAGAAGAAGAAAAAAGAAAAAGAAGAATGAAGAAGAAGAAAGAAGAGGAAGAAAGAAGTAGAGGAAGAAAGAAGATGAAAAAAGAAGAAAAAAGAAGAAGAAAGAAGGAGAAGAAAGAAGAAGAAGAAGAAATGAGAAGAAGAAGAAGAAATGAGAAGAAGAAAGAAGAGGAAGAAGATAGAAGAAGAGGAAAAAAGAAAAATAAAGAAGAGGAAAAAAGAAGAAGAATGAAGAAGGAAGAAGAAGAAGAACAAAGAAGAAGAAAAGAAGAAGAAGAAGAAGAAGAATTAAGAAGGAAAAAGAAGAAGAAGAAGAAAGAAGAAGAAGAAGAGGAAGAAGAAGAAGGAAGAAGGGGAAAGAAGTAGAAAGAAGAAGAAGAAGAAGAAGAAGAAAAACGAAGAAGAAGGATGAAGAAGAAGAAAGGTAAAGAAAGAAGAAGAAAGAAGGGGAATAAAGAAGAAGAAAGGAGAATAAAGAAGAAGAAGAAGATGAAAAACGAAGAAGAAGAAGAGAGAAGAGGCATAAGAGGAAAAAAAGAA
>JAIUJO010001367.1:72500-90000 GCA_023846275.1 Vanilla planifolia | reverse complement strand
AGAATGGAGAAGAGGAACAAAGAAGTTGAAAGAAGAAGAAGAAGAAGAAGAAGAAGAAGGAAGAAAAAAAAGATAGTGGAAGAAGAAAACAGAAGAAGAAAGAAGAAGAGGAAGAAGCAGAAGAAGAAAGATGAAAAAGAAGAAGATAGAAGAAGAAGAAAGAAGAGAAAGGAAGAAAAAGACGAAAGAATAAGAAAATGGAAAAAGAAGATGAAGAGGAAGAGCACAGAAGAAAAAGAAGAAGAAGAAGCAGAAGAAGAAGGCGAGAAGAAGAAGTGGAGGAAGAAGAAGAAGAAGAAAAAGAAGAAAGAAGAAGAAAAAGAAGAAAGAAGTAGAGGATGAAGAAAGATGAAGAAGAAGAAGGAAGAGAAAGGAAGAAGAAGAAGAAAGAACGAGAAAAAAGAAAAAGAAAAGGAAGAAGAAGAAGAAAAAAAAGAAGAAGAAAAGAATGAAGAAGAAGAAGAAGAAAGTAAGAACAAAGAGGAAGAAGAAGAAGAAGAAGAAGAAAGAAGAAGAAGAAGAAGAAGAAAGAAGAAGAAGAAGAGAGTAGAAGAAGAAAGTAGAATAAGAAGAAAGAAGAAAAAAGCGAAAATGGAGGGAAGAAGAATAAAAGGAAGAAGAAAAAGAAGGAGAAGAACCAAGAGAACAAGAAGAAGATATGGAAGAAGTAGAAGAAGAGGAAGAAGAAGAAGAAGAATAATAAGAAGAAGAAGAAGAAGAAGAAGAAGAAGATAGAAAGAAAGAGAAGAAAGAAAAAGAAGGAAAAAGAAGAAGAAAGAAAAATATGAAAAAAAAATGAAAAAAAAAGAAGAAAGAAGAACAAGAAGAAGATGATGAAGAAGAAGAAAGAAGATGAAGATAGAAAATGAAAAAGAAGAAGAAGAAGAAGAACAAGAAAAAGAAAGTTGAAGAAGGAAGAAGAAGAAGAAGAAGTAGAAGAAGAAAAAGAACAAAGAAGAAGAAGTAGAACAAGAAAAAGAAGAAGGAAGAAGAAAAAGTAAAAAGAAGAAGAAAAAAGAAGAAAGAAGAAGAAAGAAAAAGAAGAAGAAGAAGAAAGAAGACGAAGAAGAAGAAGAAGAAGAAGAAAGAAGTAGAAGAAGAAAGAAGGCCAAAGAAGAAGAACATGAAACAAGAAAAAGAAAGAACAATAAGAAAGAACAAGAAGAAGAAAGGAGAAGAAGACAAAATAAGGAGAAGAAAGATGAAGAAAAAGAAGAAAAAGGAAGAAGAAGAAAGGGGAAAGAAGAAGAAGAAGAAAGAAGAAGAAGAAAGAAGACGAAGAAGAAGAAGAAGAAGAAGAAGAAAGAAGTAAAAGAAGGAAGAAGGCCAAAGAAGAAGAAGATGAAACAAGAAAAAGAAAGAACAAGAAGAAGAAGACAGAATAAGGAGAAGAAAGATGAAGAAAAAGAAGAAAAAGGAAGAAGAAGAAAGGGGAAAGAAGAAGAAGAAAGAAGAAGAAGAAGAAGAAGTAGAAGAAGAAGATGAGGAAGAAGAAGAAGAAAAGAAGAAGAAGAAGAAGAAGAAGTGGAAGAAGAAGAAGAAGAAGAGGAATAAATAGAAGAAGAAATAGAAGAAGAAGAAGAAGAAGAAGAAGAAGAAGAATAAAAAGAAGAAGAAGATGAAGAAGAAAGGAAAAGAGAAGACAAATGAAGAAGAAGAAGAAGAAAAAGAAGAGGGAGAATGAAGAGGGTGAAGAAGGAAGAAGAAGAAGAAGAGGAAAGAAGAGGAAGAAGAAGTAGAAGAAGAAAGAAAAGAAAGAAGAAGAAGAAAGAAGAAGAGAAAAGAAAAAGGAAGAAAATAAGAAAGAAGAAGAAGAGGAAGAAGAAGAAAGAAGTACAATGAACAATAAGAAAGAAGAAGAAAGAAAAAATGAGGAAAGAAGAGGATTAAAGGAAAAGAAGAAGAAAAAGAAGGATGAAGAACAAAAGAGAAAGTGGAAGGAAGAAAAAGAAAAAAATAAGAAGAAAAAGAAAGAAGAAGAAGAACCAAGAAGTAGAATAAGAAAAAAGAAGATGAAGAAGAAGAAGAAAAAAGAAGAAGAAAAAGAAAGAAGAAGAAAGAAGAAGAGAAAGAAAGAGGGAGAATAAGAAAGAGAAGAAGATGATGAAAAAGAAAGAAGAAGAAGATGATGAAAAAGAAAGAAGAAGAAGAAAAAGAAGAAGAAAGAAGAAGAAGAAGAAGAAGAAGAAGGAAGAAGAAAAATAAGAAGAAGTAGAAGAAGAAGAAAGAAAGAACAAGAAGAGGATGAAAAAAGAAGAAGAGGAAGAAGAAAGAAAAAGAAGATTACAGGAGATGAAAAGAAATAAGAGGAACGAGAATGAAGAAGAAGAAGAAGAAGAAGAAAGAAAGAAAGAAAAAGAAGATGAAAGAAGCACAAGAACGAAGAGGAAAAAGATAGAAGAAGAAGAAGAAGAAGAAGAAGAAGAAGAAGATGATGATGAAGAAGAAGAAAAGAAGAAGATAAAGAAAAATAATGACCAACAACAAGAAGAAAGAAGAAGAAGAATAAATAAGAATGAAAAAGAAGAAGATGGAAGAAGAAGAAGAACAAAGAAGATGTAAAAGAAACTTGGAAAAGAAGAACAAGAAGAAAGAAGAAGAAATAGAAGAAGAAGAAAGAAGAAGAAGAAGACGAAGAAAAAAAGAAGAAGAAGAAGAAGAAAAGTGGGAAGAAGAAGAAGAAGAAGAAACAAGAAGAACAAGAAGAAGAGGAAGAAGAAAAATGAAGAAGAAAAAGAAGAACAAGAAAAAAGAAGACGAACAAAGAAGAAGAAATAGAAGAACAAGACACAAGAAGAAAGAAGAAGAAGAAGAAGAAAGAAGAAAGAAGAAGAAGAAAAAGAAGAAGAGGAAGAAGAAGAAAAAGAAGAAGAAGAAGAAGAAGAAGAAGAAGAAGAAAAGAAGAAGGAAGAAGGGGAAGAAAGAATAAGAAGAGGAAGATGAAAAAAATAAAAGAAAAGAAAGAAGAAAAGAAGAAAGCAGAAGAAAAAGAAGAAGAAGAAACAACAACAACTAGAAAGAAGAAGGAAGTAGTAGAAAAAGAGGAAAGAAAATGGTAAAAGAAGAAGAAGAAAAAAAAGAAGTAGAAGAAGAAAGAAGAAGATGAAAGAAGATGTAGAAAGAAGAAGAAGTTGGAAAATGAAGAAGAAAGAAGAAGAAGAAGAAGAAGAAGAAGAAAGAAAGAGAAGAAGAGGAAAAAGAAGAAGAAAGAAGAAGAAGAAGAACAGAGAAGAGGAAGAAAGAAGAAGAAAGTAGAAGAAAGAAGAAGAATAGGAAAAAGAAGAAAGAAAAAGAAAAAGATGAGGAATAAGAAATAAGTAAAGGAAGAAGAGAGAAGAAGAAGCAGAAAAAAGAAGAAAAAGAATAACAAAATAGAAGAAGAAAGGACAAGAAAAAGAAGAGAAAGAAGAAGAAGAAGAAGATGAAGAAGAAGAAGAAGAAAGAAAAAGAAGAAGAAAGAAGTAAAAGAGGAAAGGAGAAGAAGAGATAAGATGAAGAAAAAAGAAGATGACGAAGAAGAAGAAGAAAGAAGAAAAGAAGAAGAAGAAGAAGAAGAAGAAGAAGAGAAGAAAGAAGAAGAAGATGATGATGATCAAGAAGAAGAAGAAGAAGAATAAAGATGAAGAAGAAAGAAGTAGAATGAAGAAGAACAACAAGAAAGGAGAAGTTGAAAGAAAAAGAAGAAGAGGAAGACGAAGAAGAAAAAGAAGAAGGAAGAAGAGGAAAGAAAGCAAAAGAAGATGACGAAGAAGAAGAAAGAAGAAGAACATGAAAGAAGAAGAAGAAGAAGAACTAGAAGAAAGAGAAGAAGAAAAAGAAGGAAAAAAAATGAAAAAGAAGGAGAAGAAAAAGATTAAGAAGAAGAAGAAGAAAGAGGAAGGAAAAGGAGAGGAAGAAGAAAGAAGAAGGAGAAAGAAGAAGAACGACAAAGAAGTAGAAGAAGAAGAAGAAGAAGAAGAAGAAAGAAGAAGAAGAAAGAAGAGAAAGGAAGAATACAAAGAAAAAAGAAGAAAGAAAAAGAACAAGAAGAGGAAGAAGAAAGAATGAGAAGAAGAAGAAGAAGAAGAAGAAGAAGAAAGAATGAAGACGGAAAAAGAAGAAGAAGAATGAAGAAGAAGAAGAAGAAGAAGAAAGAATGAAGAAGGAAAAAGAAGAAGAACGAAGAAGAAGAAAGAAAAAGAAGAAGAAATGGAGATAGCAGAAGAGGAAGACGAAGAAGAAGAATAACAAGACGAAAGAAGAAGAAGAAGAAAAAGAAAGAATAAGAAAGAAGAAGAAGAAGAAAGAAAATAAAGAAGAAGAAATAAGTAGATAAAAAAGAAGTAGAAAGAAAAAGTAGAGAACAAGTAGAAGAAGAAGAAGAAGAAATGGAAGAAGAAGAAGAAAGAAGAAAAGCAAGAAGAAGAAGTAAAAAGAAGAAGTGAGAAAAAGAAGAAAGTAAAGGAAGAAGAAAGGCGTGGAAAGAAGAAAAAGAAAAAAGATGAAAGCTGAGAGGTGAAGAATAAGAAGATGAAGAAGTAAAAGCTAGAGAAGAAAAAGAAGAAGAAGAAGAAGAGGAAGAAGAAGAAGAAGAGGAAGAAGACGAGAATGATAAGGAGGAAGAAGAACAAGAAGAAGAGGAAGAGGAAGAAAAAGAGAGAAGTAGAAAGAAGGAGAAGTAGATAGTAGAAGAAGTAGAGAACAAAAAGAAAGAAGGAAGAAAAAGAAGAAGAAAGAACAGAAAGAAAAAGGAAGAAAAAAGATGAAGAAAGAGGAAGATGAAAGAAATTGAAGAGTAAGAATAAAGAAGAAGAAAGAAGAAGAAGAAGACGATAGAAGAAGAGGAAGAAAGAAGAAGAAGAGGAAGAAGAAGGAAAAGAAGAAGAAGGAAGAAGATGAAGAAGAAGAAGAAGAAGAAGAAGAAGAAAGAAGGAGAGAGGAAAGAAGAAAATAGAAGATGAAGAATAAGAAAGAAGAAGAAGAAGAAGAAGAAGGAGAAGAAGTTTAAGAAGGAGAAGGAGAAAGAACAAGAAGAAAGAAAAAGAAGAAGGTAAAAGAAGAAGAAAGAAGAAGATAAAAAATAAAGAAGAATAAAAAGTAGAAAGAAGAAGAAGAAGAAGAAGAAGAAGAAGAAGATGAAAGAACATGAAGAAAGAAAAGAAGAGGAAGAAGAAAAAGGAGAAGAATAAGAACAAAGCAGAAGAAGAAGAAGAAGAAGAAGAAGAAGAAGAAGAAGAAAAAGAAGAATAAGAAGAAGAAGAAGAATAAGGAGAATGAGAAGGAGAGGAAGAAGAAGAACAAGAAAAAGAAGAAGAAAAAGAAAAAGAAGAAGAATGAAGAAGAAGAAGAATAAGGAGAATGAGAAGGAGAGGAAGAAGAAGAAGAAGAAGAAGAAGAAGAAGAAGAAAAAGAAGAAGAATGAAGAAGAAGAAAAAATAAGAAGAAAAAAGTTGAAGAAGAAAGAAGTAGAAGAAAGATGGAAACAAAGAAGAAGAAGAAGAAGAAGGAGAAAAGAAAGAAGAAGAGGAAGAAGAAGAAAAAATAGAAAAAGAAGAAGAAGAATGAAGAAGAAGAAAAAATAAGAAGAAGAAAGAGGTAAAAGAAAATTGGGAAAGAAAAAGAAGAAGAAATACATAGAAAAAAAGAAAGAAGAAGAAGAAGAAGAGGAAGAGGAAGAAGAAGAAGAAGTAAGAAGAAGAAGAAGAAAAAGAAGAACAACAACAACAAGAAGAAAGAAGAAGAACAAGGAGAAGCGAAAGAGAAAAAATAAAGAAGAAAAAGAAGAAGAAGAACAGCAAAGAACAGGAAAAAGGAAGAATAAGCAAAAAGAAGATTGATGAAGAAATAGAACAAAGAAAATGACGAAGACGAAGAAGAAGGAGAAGAAGAAAGAAGAAGAAGATGAAGAAGAAGAAGCAAAAGAAAGATGAAAAAGAAAAAGATGAAGAAGAAAGAAGAAGAAGAGGAGGAAGAAGAAGGAAGAAGAAGAAGAAAGAAGAAGAAGAAGGAGAAGAAGAAGAAGAAAAGTTAGAACAACAAGAAAGAAGAAGAAGATGAAGAAGAGGAAGAAGAAGGGGAAGAGGTAGAAGATGTAGAAGAAGAAGAAAAAATAGAAAGAAGAAGAATAAGAAAAAAGATGAAGAAATAGTCAGAGAAAAGAAGAAGAACTAAGCAGATGAATAAAGAAGAAGAAAGAAGAAGAAGAAGGAGAAGAAGGAAGAAGAAGAGGAACAAACAAGATGTAGAAAGAAGAAGAAAAAAAAATGAAAAGAATAATAAATAATAAGAAGAAGAGGAAGAAGAAAAAAGAAGAACTAGAAGAAGAAAAAGGAGAGGAAGAAGAAGAGGAGGAAGTAGAAGAAGAAGAAGAGAAAGAAGAAGAAGAAGAAGATGAAAGAAGAAGAGGAAGAATGAAGAAGAAGAAGAAAGAAGAAAAAGAACAAGGAGGAGGAGGAGAGGAAGAAGAAGAAGAGGAGGAAGAAGAAGAAGAAGAAGAAGAAAAAGAAGAAGAAAGAAGAAGTGGAAGAAGAAAGAAGAAGAAAAAAGAAGAGAAAGGAAGAAGAAGAAAGAAAAAGAAGAAGTGGAAGAAGAAGATGAAGAAGAAGAAGAAGAAGAAGAAGAAGAAGAAAGAAGAAGAAGAAGAAACAAGAAGAAAGAAGAAGAAGAAAGAAGAAGAAGAAGAAGAAGAAGAAGAAGAAGAAGAAGAAGAAGAAATAAGAAGAAAAAAGAAGAAGAAGAAAGAAGAAGAAGAAGAAGGACAAAGAAGAAGAAGAAGAAGAAGAAGAGTAAAGAAGAAGAAGAGAGAAGAAGAAGAAAGTAGAAAAAGAAGAAGAAAGAAGAAAAGGATGAAAGTAGAGAAAAAAAGAATAAGGGGAAGAAGAAAAAGTTGGAGAAGAACAAAGAGAACAAGGAGAAGAAGAGGAATAAGTAAAAGAAGAGGATGAAGGCAAAGAAGAAGAAGAAGAAGAAGAAGACAAGGAAGAAGAAGAATAAGAGAAAAGAAAAAAGATGGAGAAATAGAATTTAGAAGAAGAAGAGGAAGAAGAAATATGAAAAAGAAGAAGCGGTAGAAGAAGAAGAAGAAAGAAGAAGAAGAAGAAGAAGAAGAAGAAGAACAAGAAGAAGAAGAAGAAAGAAGAAGTAGAAGAAGAACAAAGAAGAAGAGGAAGAAGAAGAAGAAGAGGAAGAAGAAGAGGAAGAAGATAGACGAAAGACTATAAGGAAGAAGATAGAAGAAGATGAATAGTAACGAAGAAAAAGAAAGAAGTCGAATGAGGAAGAAGAAAAAGAAAAAGAAGAAGAACAACAAGAAAGAAGTAGAAGAAAGAGGAAGAAGAAAGAAAAAAAGAAAAGAAGATGAGGAGCGAGGAAGAAGAAGAAGAAGAAGAAGAAAGTTTTAGAAGAAGAAGAATGAATGAAGCAGAAGGAAGAAGAAGGAAGTGGAAGAAGAAAAAAAGAAAAAGAATGAGAAAGAAGAAGAAGGAAGAAAAAGGAAGAAGAAGAAGAAAGAAGAAGAAAAAGAACAAGAAGAAGAAAGAAGAAGAAGAAGAAGAAGCATGAAGAAGAAAAAGAAGAAGAAAATGGAAGTGAAGAAGAAAAAAGAAGAAAAAGAAGAAATGGGAAAAACAAGAAAGTAGTAGAAAAAGAAGAAGAAGAAGAAGAAGAAGAAGAAGAAGAAAAGATGAAGAAAAGATAAAGAAGAAGAAGCATAAGAATAAAGAAGAAGAAGAAGAAGAAAGAAGAAGAAAAAGAATAAGAAGATGAAGAACAAGAAGAAGAAGAAGAAGGAGAAAGAAGATGAAGAAGAAGAAGAAGAAGAAGAAGAAGAAGAAAGATGGAGAAAAAATAAAAAGAAGAAAGAAAAGAAAGAAGAAAAAGAAGGAATAAGAAGAAAAAGAAGAAGAACAAGTAGAAGAAGAAAAAGAAGAAGAAGAAGAAGAAAATGAAGAAGTAGAAGAAGAGGAAGAGGAAGAAGAAGAAGACGAAGAAGAAGAAGAAGAGGAAGAAGAAGAAGAAGAAGAAGAAAGGAGAGGAAAGAAGAATAACAAGAAAGAAGAAGAGGACGAAAAAAAAGAAGGAAAAGAATAAGAAGAAAAAAAAAGTAGAGGAAGAGAGGAGATGAAGAAGAAGAAGAAGGAGAAAAAACAGAAGAAGAAAAATGAAAAAGAGGAATAAAGGCAAAGAATGAAAAAGAAAAAAGAAGAATAATAAGAAAGAAGAAGTAGAAAGAAGTAGAAGAAGAAGAAGAACAACAAAGAAGAGGAGAAAGAAGTGGAAGAAGAAGAAGAAGATGAAAAAAAAGAGGAAGAAGAAGAAGAAGAAGAATAAGAAGAAGAAGAAGAAGAAGATGATGATGATGAGAAAAGAATAAGAAGAAAAGGAAGAATGTAGATGAAAAACAATAAAAAAGAATAAGAAGTGGAAAGAGCAAGAAGAAAAAAGAAGAGTAGACATAGAAGTAGAAGGAGAAAAAAGAAGAATGTAAAAGAAGAAAGAAGAAGAAGAAGGAAGAAGATGAAGAAAAAAGAAGCAGAAGAAGAAGAAGAACAATAAGAAGAAGAAGAAGAAATAAAGAAGAAAAAAAAGAAAAAAGAAGAGTAGAAGAAAGAAGAAGAAGAACAAAGAAGAATAAGAAAGTAAAAGAAGACTGAAGAAGTAGAATAAAAACGAAGAAGAAGAGGAAGAAAAAGAAGGAAGAAGAAGAAGAAGAAGAAAGAAGGAGAGGAAGAAGAAGAAAGATGAAGAAGAAGAAGAAGAAGAAAGAAGAAGAAAAGGAAGAAGAAGAAGAAAGATGAGGAAGTGGCAGAAGAAGAAAGAAGAAGCTTAAGATGTAGAAGAATGGGAAAGAAGAAGAAGAAGAAGAACAAGAAGAAGGAAGAAGAAGAAAAAGTAGAAGAAGAAGAAAAAGAACAAGAAGAAGAAGAAGAAGAAGATGACAAAGAAGAAGAAGAAAGAAGAAGGAAGAAAGAAGAAGAGGAAAGGGAAAAGGAGGAAGAAGTTAAGGAAGAAGAAAAAGAAGCAGAAGAAAAAGAAGAAAAAGAAGAAAAAGAAGAGGAAGAAGAAGTAGAAGAAAAGGACAAGAATAAGTAGAAGAAGAAAGAAGAAAGAAGAAGAAGTTAGAAGAAGAACAAAGAAGAAAACGAAATGAGAAGAAGAAAGAAGAAAAAGAAGAATAAGAAGAAGAAGATGATGATGATGAAGATGAAGGAAGAAGAAGAAAGGAGAAGAAAGAAGAAGAAGAAAAAGGAAGAGAAAGAAAGAAGATGAAAAAGAAGAGTGAAGAAGAACAAGAAAGAAGAGGAAGAAAAAAGAAGAACAAGAAAAAAAGAAGAAGAAGAAGAAGAAGAAAGAAGAAGAAGAATAATGAAGAAGAAAAAATAAGATGAAAGAAGAAAAAGAAGGAACACAAGAAAGAAAAAGAAGAAGAAGAAGAAAGTATTAGAAAAGAATGAATGAAGAAAAAGAAGGAAAAATAAGGAAGAAGGAAGATGAAGAAGAAGAAGAAGAAGAGAAAAGAACAAGTTTAAAGAAGATGAAAGAAGAAGAAGGAGAAGAAGAATGAAGAAAAATGAGAAAGAAAAAGAATGACAAGAAAAAGAAAGAAGAAGAAAAAAAAAGAAAAGGAAGAAGAAGAAGAGGAAGAAGCAGAAAGAAGAAGAAGAAGAAGAAGAAAAAGAAGAAGAAAAAGGAAGACGAAGAAGGAAGAAGAAGAAAAGACAAGAAGAAGAAGTAGAACGAAGAAGAAAGGGAAAAAGGAACAAATAAGTAGTAGAAGAAGAAAAATAAGAAGAAAGAAGAAGAAGAAGTAGAAAAAGATGAAAAAAAAGATAAAGAAGAAGAAGAAATAGAAGAAAAAAAGAAACAGGAGGAAGAAGAAGAAGAGAAAAAAGAAGTAGAAAGAAGAAGAAGAAGATGAAGAGAAAGAAGAATAATAGAGAAGAAGAAGAAGAAGAAAAATGAAGAAGAGAACGAAGAAGAAAGAAGAAAGGAGAAAGAAGGGGAAGAAGAAGTAGAAGAAGGAGAAAGAGAAGAAGAAGGACAAGAAGAAGAAAAGGAAGAGGTAGAAGAAAAAAAGGAAGAAGGAGGGGAAGAAGTAAAAGAAGAAGCGGAAGAAGAGGACCAAGAAGAAAGAAGAAGAAGAAGAAGAAGAAGAAGAAGACGAAGGAGACGAAGAAGAAGAAGAAGAAGAACAAAGAAGAAGAAGAAAGAAGAAGCAGAAAGAAGAATAAGAAGAAAGAAGATGAAGGAAGAAGAAAATGAAAGAAGAAGAAAGAAAAAGAAGTAGAAGATGAAGAACGAAGAAGATGAAGAGGAAGTAGAAAGAAGAAAAACAAGAAGGAAAAAGAAGAAAGGAGAAGAAGAAGAAGAAGAAGAAGAAGAAGAAGAAGAAAGAAAAAGAAGATGAAAGAAGAAGAAGATAGAAGATGAGCAAGAAGATGAAAGAAGAAAGAATAAGAAAGGAGAAAAAGAAGGAAGAAGAAGAAAGAAGAAGAAGAAAGAAGATGTAGAAGAAAAAAGAAATAGAAGAATGAGGAAGAAGAAGAATAGGAAAAAAGAAGTGGAATGAAGAAGAAGAAAGTAGAAGTAGAAAGAAGAAGAATGAAGAAGAAGAAGAAAGAAGAAGAAGAAGGAAGAAGAAAAAGAAAGAAGAAGATGAAAGAAAAAGAAGGAGACGAAGAAGAAAGAAGCAGAGGAAGAAGAAGAAGGAGAAGAAAAAATAATATGAATAAAGAAGAAGAAAAAGAAGAAAGAAGAAGAAGATGAAAGAAGAAGAAAGTAAATGGAGAAGTAAGAAGATGAAGAAGAAGAATAAGAAAGAAGAAGAAGAAGGAAGTAAAAGAAAGAAGAAAAAGAAAGAAACATGAGAAAGAAGAAGAAGAAGAAGATATAAAAGAAGGAAGAAGAAGAAGAAGAAGAAGAAGAAGAAGAAGAAGAAGAAGAAGAAAGAAGATGAAGAAATAAGAAGAAGAAGAAGAAGAAGAAGAAGAAAGAAGAAGAAGAAAGAAAGAAGAAGGAAGAAAAAGAAGAAAGAAGAAGAATAAAAAGAAAAAAAGGAATGAGAATGTAGAGGATAAGAAAAAGAAGAAGAAAAAATGAAGAAGAAGAAAAAGAAGACGAATAAGAAACAAGAAGAAGAGGAAGAATGAAGACGAAGAAGAAGAAGAAGCTGAAGAAAGAAGAAAAAGAAGAAGATGAATAAGAAGAAGAGAAAGAAGAAGAAGAAGAAGAAGAAAGAAAGTGATGAAGGAGAAAGAAGAAAGTAGAAGAAAGAAGAAGAAGAAAGAAAAAGAAAAAGAAGAAGAAGAAGAAGAAGAAGAAAAAGGAAGAGAAAGAAAGAAGATGAAAAACAAGAGTGAAGAAGAACAGGAAAGAAGAGGAAGAAAGAAGAAGAAAAAGAAAGAAGGGAGAAGAAGAAGAAGAAGAAGAAGAAGAAAGAAGAAGAAGAATAATGAAGATGAAAAAATAAGATGAAAGAAGAAAAAGAAGAAACACAAGAAAGAAAAAGAAGAAGAAGATGATGAAGAAGAAAGTATTAGAAAAGAATGAATGAAGAAAAAGAAGGAAAAATAAGGAAGAAGGAAGAAGAAGAAGAAGAAGAAGAAGAGAAAAGAACAAATTTAAAGAAGATGAAAGAAGAAGAAGAAGAAGAAGAAGAAGAAGAAGAAAGAAGAAGAAGGAGAAGAAGAATGAAGAAAAATGAGAAAGAAGAAGAATGACAAGAAAAAGAAAGAAGAAGAAGAAAGAAGAAGAACAAGAGGAAGAAGAAGAAGAAGAGGAAGAAGCAGAAAGAAGAAGAAGAAGAAGAAGAAGAAGAAGAAAAAGGAAGGCGAAGAAGGAAGAAGAAGAAAAGAGAAGAAGAAGAATGAAGAAGAAAGGGAAAAAGGAACAAATAAGTAGTAGAAGAAGAAGAATAAGAAGAAAGAAGAAGAAGAAGAAGAAGATAAAAAAAAGATAAAGAAGAAGCAGAAGAAAGAAGAAGAAGAAGAAGAAGAAGAAGAAGAAATAAGCAGAAGAAAAAGAAGAAGATTATGAAGTAGAAGAAGAAGAAGACAAAGAAGAAGAAAAAGAAGAAAGAAGAAGGAAGAAAAAATAAAGAAGAAGATGAAAAAATACAAAGAAGAACCAAAAAAAAGAAGGAAAGAAGAAGAAAAAGAAGAAGAGGAAAAAAAGAAGAAGAAATAGAAGAAAAAAAGAAATAGGAGGAAGAAGAAGAAGATAAAAAAGAAGAAGTAGAAAGAAGAAGAAGAAGAAGAAGAAGATGAAGAGAAAGAAGAAGAATAGAGAAGAAGAAGAAGAAGAGGAAGAAAAACAAAGAAGAGAATGAAGGAGAAGAAAGAAGAAAGGAGAAAGTAGGGGAAGAAGAAGTAGAAGAAGGAGAAAGAGAAGAAGAAGAAGAAGAACAAGAAGAGGAAGAGGTAGAAGAAAAAAAAGGAAGAAAAAGAAGCAAAAGAAGAAGCAGAAGAAGAAGATGAACAAGAAGAAAGAAGAAGAAGAAGATGAAGAAAAAGAGGACGAAGGAGACGAAGAAGAAGAAGAAGAACAACAAAAAAGAAGAAGAAAGAAGAAGTAGAAAGAAGAATAAGAAGAAAGAAGATGAAGGACGAAGAAAATGAAAGAAGAAGAAAGAAAAAGAAGTAGAGGATGAAGAAGAAGAAGAGGAAGTAGAAAGAAGAACAACAAGAAGGAAAAAGAAGAAAGGAGAAGAAGAAGAAGAAAAAAAAGAAGAAGAAAGAAAAAGAAGATGAAAGAAGAAGAAGATAGAAGATGAGGAAGAACATGAAAGAAGAAAGAATAAGAAAGGAGAAGAAGAAGGAAGAAGAAGAAAGAAGAAGAAAGAAGAAGAAGAAAGAACATGTAGAAGAAAAAAGAAGGAGAAGATTGAGGAAGAAGAAGAATAAGAAAAAAGAAGTGGAAAGAAGAAGAAAGTAGAAGTAGAAAGAAGAAGAATAAAGAAGAAGAAGAAAGAAGAAGAAGAAGAAGGAAGAAGAAAAAGAAAGAAGAAGATGAAAGAAAAAGAAGGAGAAGAAGAAGAAGAAAGAAGAAGCAGAGGAAGAAGAAGGAGAAGAAATAATAATATGAATAAAGAAGAAGAAAAAGAAGAAGAAAGAAGAAGAAAAAAGAAAATGGAGAAGTAAGAAGATGATGAAGGAGAAGAAAGAAGAAGAATAAGAAAGAAGAAGAAGAAGGAAGTCAAAGAAAGAAGTAAAAGAAAGAAGCATGAGAAAGAAGAAGAAGAAGAAGATACAAAAGAAGGAAGAAAAATGGAAGAAGAGAAAGAAAAAGAAGAAGAAGAAGAAGTAGTAGAAGAAGGAAGAAGAAGAAGAAGAAGAAGAAGAAAGAAGATGAAGAAAGAAGAAGAAGAAAGAAGAAGAAGAAGAAAGAAGAAGGAAGAACAAGAAGAAAGAACAAGATTAAAAAGAAAAAAAGGAATGAGAATGTAGAGGATAAGAAAAAGAAGAACAAAAAATGAAGAAGAAGAAGAAGAAAAAGAAGACGAAGAAGAAACAAGAAGAAGAGGAAGAATGAAGAAGAAGAAGAAGAAGAAGAAGAGAAGGAATGAAGAAGAAGAAGCTGAAGAAAGAAGAAAAAGAAAAAGATGAATAAGAAGAAGAGGAAGAAGAAGAAGAAGAAGAAGAAGAAGAAGTAGAAGAAGAAGAAGAAGAAGAAGAAGAAGAAAGAACAACAAGAAGAAGAAGAAGAAAAAAGAATGATGATGAAGAAGAAGAAGAAAGGAGAAGAAGAAAAAAGAAGAAATAAGAAGAAGAAAGAAGAAGAAAGAAAAAGGAGGAGGAAGAAGAAGAAGTAGAAAAAAGGAGAGTAAGAAAGTAAAAGAAGAAGAAAGGAGTAGAAATAGAAAGAAAAAAATAAAGAAGAAGAAGAAAGAAGAAGGCGAAGAAAGAAGGAGAAGAAGAAGAAAGAGAAAGAAGAAAGAAGAAGAGGAAGAAAGAAGATGAAGATGATGAAGAAAGAAGAAGAAGATAGAAAGAAGGAGGAAGGAGAAGAAGAAGAAGAAAGAAAGTGATGAAGAAGGAGAAAGAAGAAGAAAGTAAAAGAAAGAAGAAGAAGAAGAAAGAAGAAGGAAAAAAGAAAAAGAAAAAGAAAAAGAAGGAGAAGAAAGAATAAGAAGATGAAAGAAAAAGAAAAAAAAAAGGAGAAAGAGGAAGAAGGAGAAGAAGAAAAAAGATGGATAAGAAAGAAGAAGAAAAAAACGACAGAAGAAGATGAAAGAAGAAGTAGAAGAAAGAAGAAGAAGAAAAAAATGAAGAAGCAAAGAAGAAGAATAAGAAGAACAAGTATAAGAAATAAGAAGAGAAGAAGAAGAAGAAAAAAGGAGAAGAAGAAGAAAAGAGAAGGAGAAAGAGGAAGTACAAGAACAAATAATAACAAAAAAGAAAAAGAAGAAAGACGAAGAAGAAAGATGATGAAGAAGAACAAGATGAAGAAAAAGAACAAGAAGATGAAGAAAGAAGAATGAAGATGAAAGGAGAAAAAGAAGAACGAAAAAAAGAAGCAAAAGAAGAACAAGAAGAAGAAAAAGAAGAAGAAGAATAGAAACAAGAAGAGGAAGAAAAAGAAAGTGGAAGAAGAAGATGAGGAAGAAGAAGAAGGAGAAGAAGAAGCAGAAGAAGAAGAATAAAGAAGAAAAAGAAAGAAGAAGAAAGAAGAAAAAGAAGTGTGAATAAGAAGAAGAAGAAGAAGAAGAAATACGACAATGAAGAAGAAAAAGAAGAAAGAGAAGAAAGAGAAGAAGAAAAAGAAGAAAAAAGAAGAAGAACATAGGAGAGGAAGAAGGAGAAGAAAAAAATGGAGAAGAAGAAGAAGATAAAGAAGAAAAAAATGAAATAAAAAGAAGAAGAGGTAGATGAAAGAAGAAGGAGAATAAAGAAGATGAAGAATGTAGAAGAAAGAAGAAGAAGAAGAACAAGAAATATGAAGAAGTTTAAAGGAGAGAAAGAAAAGAAGAAAAAAGAGGAAGAAGAAGAAGAAGAAGAAGAAAAAGAAGAAAGTGAAAGAAGAAGAAGAAGAAAGATTAGAAGAAGAATAAAGAAGAAGAAAGAACAAGAAGAAGAAAGAAGAAGAAGAAAGTGAAAGAAGAAGAAGAAGAAGAAGAAGAAGAAGAAAAAGAAGAAAGTGAAAGAAGAAGAAGAAGAAAGATTAGAAGAAGAATAAAGAACAAGAAAGAACAAGAAGAAAGAAGAAGAAGAAGAAAGAAGAAGAAGAAGAAAAAAGAAAAGGAAAAGGAAGAAAGAAGAAGAAGAGGAATAGAAAGAAAGTTGATATAGAAGAAGAAAAGGACAGGAAGAGAAAAAAGAAGAAGAAGAACAAGAAGAAGAACAAAGATGTGGAACAAAAAGAACTAGAGGAAGAAGAAGAGGAAGAAGAAGAAGAAGAAAGAAGAAGAAGAAGAAGAAGAATAAAGAAGATGAAAAAAAACGTGGAAGAAGAAAGAAGAAGAAGAATGAAGAAAAAGAAAGAAAAAAAAGAAGAAAGAAGAAGAAGAACGAAAAAGAAGAAGAAAGAAGAAGAAGAATGAAGAAGAAGAACGAAGAAAAAAAAGAAAGAAGAACAACAACAAGAAGAAAGAAGAAGAATAATAAGAAGAAGAAGAAAGAAGAAGAAGAAGAGGTAGAAGAAACAAGAAGTAGACAAAGAAGAAGAAGAAGAAATATGATAATGAAGAAGAAAAAGAAGAAAGAAGAAGAAGAAGAAGAAGAAAAATGAAGAAGAAGAACAAAGGAGAGGAAGAAGAAGAAGAAAAAATGGAAGAAGAAGAAGAAGATGATGAAGAAAAAAAGAAAGAAAAAGAAGAAGAGGAAATTGAAAGAAGAAGAATATAGAAGATGAAGAATATAGAAGAAGTAAGAAGAAGAAGAAGAAATATGAAGATGAAAGAAGAAGACAAAGAAAGAAGAAAAAAGTGGAAGAAGAATGAAGGAGAAGAAGCAAGAAAAAGAAGAAAAAGAAGAAGAAGAAAAAGAAGTGAAAGATGAAGAAGAAGAAGAAGAAGAAGAAGAAGAAGAGAAAGGAAGTTGATATGGAAGAAGAAGAAGAAGAACAAAAAAAATAAGAAGGAGAAGTAAGAAAAAGAAGAAGAACAACAACAACAACAAAGAAGTGGAAGAAGAAGAAGATGCAGAAGAAGAAAAAGAGAAAGAAGAAGAAGAAAAAGAAGAAGAATTAGAGGAAGAAACAAGAAGAATAGAAAGAAGAAGGAAGAAGTAGAATAAAGAAGAAGAAGAAGAAAGACGAAGAAGAAGAACAAAGAAGACGATGAGCAAATAAACGTGGAAGAAGAAAGAAGAACAAGAAGAAGAAAGAAGAAGAAGAAAGAAAAAGAAGAAAGAAGAAGAAGAATGAAGAAGAAGAAAGAAGAGCAAGAAGACGAAGAAGAAAGAAAAAGAAGAAAGAAGAAGAAGAATGAAGAAGAAGAAGAAAAGAGAAGAATAAGAAGAAGAAGAAAGAAGAACAATTATAAGAAGAAGAAGACGTAGAATAAACATGGAGAAGAAGAAGAAGAAGAAGAAGGAGAAGAGGAAAGATAAGGAAGAAGAAGAATAATAATAATATGGAAGAAGAAAAGATGAAAAAGAAGAAGAAAAAAGATGAAGAAGATGGAGAAGAGGAAGAAAGAATACGAAGAAGAAGAAACATGAAATTGAAGAAGAAGTGGAAAGAGGAACAAGAAAGAAGAAAAAAAGAAGAGGAAGAAGTGGTTGAAGCAAAAAAAATAAAGAAAAAATAAAAGAAGAATCAAAATAAAAAGAAGAAGAAAGAAGCAGAAGAAGAAGAAAAAGAAGAAGAACAAGAATGAGAAAGTAGAAGAAAGAAGAAGAAGATGAAAGTAGAAGAAGAAAGAAAAAGAAGGAAGAAGAAGAAAGACAAAGAAGAAGAAGAAAGTAGAAGAAGAAAAAGAAGGGAAAGATGAAGAAGAATAATGAAGTAGAAAAATAAGAAAGAAACAGAAGAAGAAAGAAGAAGAAGAAGAAAGAAGAAGAAGAATGAAGAAGAAAGAAGAAGAAAGCAGCAAAAGAAGAAGAGGAAGAAGAAGGAGAAGAAGAAGAAGAAAAAGAAGAAAGAAAAAGATGAAAGAAAAAGAAGAAAAAGAAGAAAAAGAAGAAGAAAGAAGAAGAGGATGAATGAAGAAGAACAAAGAAGAAAAAGAAGAAAGAAGAAGAAGAAGATTGATGAAGAACAATAAGAACGAAGAAAATGGAAGAAGAAGAAGAAAGAAGAAGTAGAAGAAAGAAGACGAAGAAAAAGAAGAAGAAGAAGAAGAAGAAGAAGAAGAAGAAGAAAAAGAAGAAGAAAAAGAAAAAGAAGAAAGAAGAAAGAAAAAAAAAGAAGAAAGAAGAAAAAAGAGGAAGGAAGAAGAAGCAGAAAGAAGAAGAAGAAGAAGAAGAAAGAAGAATAAGAAGTAAAAGAAACAAGAAGAAAGAAGAAGAAAAGATGAAAGAAAAAAAGAAAGAAGAAGAAGAAAGGAATAGAAGAAGAAGAAGAAGAGAGAAGAAGAAGAAGAAGA
>JAIUJO010001367.1:65000-67500 GCA_023846275.1 Vanilla planifolia | reverse complement strand
GAAGGAGAAAAAAGAAGAAGAAGAATAAAGAGAAAAGAAGAAGAAAGGAGAAAGAAGAAGAAGACAAAAAAGAGTGAAAAAAAAGATGAAGAAGAAGTAATAGAAGAAGAACAACAACAAAGAATAAAGAATAAGAGAGAATAAAGAAGAAGAAGAGGAAGTAGAGTAAGAAGAAAAAGTAGTAATAGTAGAAGAAGAAGAAGAAGAAAAAGAAGATAAAGAAAGAAGAAGAAAGAAGAAGAAGAAGAAACAAGAAGAAGAAAGAGAAAGAAGGAGAAAGAACAACAAGAAACAATGAAGAAAAGGAAGAAGAAATAGAAGATGAAGAAGAAAAAGAAAAAAGAAGAATAAAAGAGAGGGAGAAGAATAAAGATGAAGAAGCAAAAGAAGAAGAAAGAAGAAGAAAAAAGAAGAAGAAAGAAGAAGAAAGAAAAAGAAGAATAAAGAAAAAGAAGAAGGAAAAAGAAAAACAAAGAAAAAGAAAGATAGAGAAGAAGAAGAAGAAAAAAGTAGAAGAGGAAGAAAGATGAAGAAGAAAGAAGAAGAAGAAGATTAAATAATCAAAAGAAAGAAGAAGTGGGAAGAGGAAAAGTAGAAAGAAGAAGAAGAAGCAGAAGAAGAGGAAGAAGAAGAAGAAGAAGAAGAAGAAGAAGAAGAAAGAAGAAGTAGATGAAAGAGAAGAAGAAGAAGAAGAAAAAGAAGAAAAAGAAGAAAAAGAAGAAGAAGGAAACAAAATAAAGAAGTAGAAAAAAGAAGAAAGAAGAAGAAATAAAATTAGAAGATGATTCAGAATAAGAAGAAGAAGAAGAGGAAGTAGAAGAAGGAA
Organism: Vanilla planifolia; assembly: GCA_023846275.1. Lineage (NCBI taxonomy): Eukaryota > Viridiplantae > Streptophyta > Magnoliopsida > Asparagales > Orchidaceae > Vanilla > Vanilla planifolia. The sequence continues at coordinate 66,674 of JAIUJO010001367.1, read as the reverse complement.
GAAGAAGAAGAAGAAGAAGAAGAAGAAGAAAGATGAAGAAAAAGAAGACAATAAGAACAAACTAGAAGAAGAAGAAAAACGAGTTTAAGAAGAAGAAAAAGAAGAAGGAGAAGAAGAAGAAGAAAAAGAAGAATGAAGAAGAAGAAGAAGAAGAAGTAAAAGAAGAAGAAATAAGGAGAAGAGGAAGAAGTAGACAAAAAAAAGAAATAAAGACTAAAGAAGAAGAAGAAGAAGACAAAGAAGAGCAATAAGAAGAAGAAGAAGAAAAAGAAGTAGTAGTAGAAGAAGATGAAGAAGAAGAAAGAAGAAGAAAGAGAAAAAAGAAAAAAAAAGAAAGAAGGAGAAAGAACAAGAAGAAACAAGATGAAAAAAAGGAAGAAGAAATGGAAGAAGAAGAAGAAGAACAAGAAGAAGCTTCAGAAATGAAGAAGAAAAAGAAAAACGAAGAGCAAAAGAGAAGAAGAAGAAGAAAGATGAAGAAGAAGAAGAAAGAAAAAGAAAGAAGAAGAAGAAAGAGAAGAAGAAAGAAAAAGAAGAAAGAAGAAGAAGAAGAAGAAGAAGAAGAAGAAGAAGAAGAAGAAGAAGAAATAAGAAGAAGAAGAAAGAAGTAGGAAGAAGAAGAAGAAGAAAGATGAAGAAGAAAGAGAAGAAAGAAGAAGAAAAAAAGAGAAGAAAGAAGAAGAAGAAGAAAAAAGAAAAAGAAAGAAGAAGAATGAAAAAAAAAGAAGAAAAAGAAAGAAGAAGAATAAGAAGAAGAAAGTAGATGAAGAAGAAAGATGAAGAATAAAGAAGAAGAAGATGAATGAATCAGAAGAAAGAAGAAGAGGAAGAGGGAAGAAGAAGGAGAAAGAAGTAGAAGAAGAAGTAGAAGAAGAGGAAGAAGAAGAAGAAGAAGAAAGAAGAAGAAGAAGAAAGAAGACGAATAAAGAGAAGAAGAATAAGAAGAAGAAGAAGAAGAAGAAGAAAAGGAAAAAGAAGAAGGAGGAGAAGAAGAAGATGAAGAAGAAGTAGATGAAAAAGAAAAAAGAGAAGAAGAAAGAAAAGAAGGAGAACCAGAACAAAGAGAAGAAGGAGAAAAAGAAGAAGGAGAAAAAGAAGAAGGAGAAAAAGAAGAAGAAGAGGAGGAGGAGGAAGTAGGAGAAGCAGAAGAAAAAGTAGAAGAAAAAGAAGAAGAAGAAGGAGAAGAAGAAGGAGAAGAAGAAGAAGAGGAAGGAGGAGAAGAAGAAGAAGAAGGAGAAGACGGAAGAGAAGGAGAAGAAGAAGAAGAGGAAGAATAGCAAAAAAAAGATGAAGAAGAAGAAGAGGAACAAGAAGAGGAAGAAAAAGAAGAAGAAGAAGAAAAAGAAGCAGAAGGTGAAGAAGGAGAAGGAGAAGGAGAAGAAGAAGAAAGAGAAGAAGAAGAAAGAGAAGAAGAGGAACAACAAGAAGTAGGAGAAGAAAAAGAAGAAGGAGAAGGAGAATAAGAAGAAGAAGAAGAAGAAGAAGAAGAAGAAGAAGAAGGAGAAGAAGATGGAGAGGAAGAAGAAGGAAAAGAAGGAGAAGAGGAAGAAGAAGAAGGAAAAGAAGGAGAAGAAGAAGGAGAAGCAGAAGTAGGAGAAAGAGAAGACGAAGAAGAAGAAGAAGAAGAAGAAGAAGGAAATGAAGAAGAAGAAGAAGAAGAAGGAAATGAAGAAG
>JAIUJO010001367.1:60000-62500 GCA_023846275.1 Vanilla planifolia | reverse complement strand
GAAGAGGATGAAAGTAGAAGATAGAAGATGAAGACGATGAAAGGTGAAGAAGAAGAAGAAGAAGAAAGATGAAGAATGAGAATGAAGAAGGAAGAAGAGGAAAGAAGAAGATGAAGAAGGTAGAAGAAAGAAGGAAAAGAAGAAAGAAGAAGAAGAAGAAGAAGAAGAAGAAGAAGAAGAAAGAAGAAGAAGAAGAAGAAGAAGAAGAAGAAGAGGAAAAAGAAGAAGAAAAAGAAGAAGAAGAAGAAGAAGAACAAAATAGAAGAAGAAGAAGAAGAAGAAGAAAAAGAAGAGGAAGAAGAAAGAAGATGAAGAAGAAGAAGAAGAAGAAAGTAGATGAAAAAAGAGTTAATAAGAGGAAGAAAGAGGAGTTAAGAAGAGGAAAAAAGAACAAAGAAGAACAAGAAGAATGAAAGAAGAGGAGAAGGAAGAAGAAGAAGAAATACAATTAGAAGATGATGCTGAATAGGAAGAAGAAGAAGAGGAAGAAGAAGAAGAAGAAAGATGAAGAAGAAGAAGAAGAAGAAGAAAGGTGAAGAAGAAAAAGACGAAAAGAACAAACTAGAAGAAAACGAAGAACAAGTAGAAGGAGAAGAAAAAGAAGAAGAAGAAAAAGAAGAAGAAGAAGAAGAAAAAGAAGAAAGAAAGATAAGAAGAAGAAGAAGAAGAAGAAGAAGAAGAAGAAACAAGAAAAGGAAGAAGGAGAAAAAAAAAAGAAGAATAAAGAGAAAAGAAGAAGAAAGGAGAAAGAAGAAGAAGACAAAAAAGAGTGAAAAAAAAGATGAAGAAGAAGTAATAGAAGAAGAACAACAACAAAGAATAAAGAATAAGAGAGAATAAAGAAGAAGAAGTTGAAGTAGAGTTAGAAGAAAAAGTAGTAGTAGTAGTAGAAGAAGAAGAAGAAGAAAAAGAAGATAAAGAAAGAAGAAGAAAGAAGAAGAAGAAACAAGAAGAAGAAAGAGAAAGAAGGAGAAAGAACAACAAGAAACAAGATGAAGAAAAGGAAGAAGTAGAAGATGAAGAAAAAGAAAAAAGAAGAATAAAAGAGAGGGAGAAGAATAAAGATGAAGAAGCAGAAGAAGAAGAAAGAAGAAGAAAAAAGAAGAAGAAAGAAGAAGAAAGAATAAGAAGATAAAGAAAAAGAAGAATAAAGGAAAAGAAGAAGGAAAAATAAAAACAAAGAAGAAGAAAGAAAAAGAAGAAGAAGAAGAAAAAAGTAGAAGAAGAAGATGAAAGAATCAAAAGAAAGAAGAAAAAGTGGGAAGAGGAAAAGTAGAAAGAAGAAGAAGAAGCAGAAGAAGAGAAAGAAGAAGAAGAAGAAGAAGAAGAAGAAAGAAGAAGTAGAAGAAAGAGAAGAAAAAGAAGAAAAAGAAGAAAAAGAAGAAGAAGAAGGAAGCAGAATGAAGAAGTAGAAAAAAGAAGAAAGAAGAAGAAGAAATACAATTAGAAGATGATTCAGAATAAGAAGAAGAAGAAGAGGAAGAAGCAGGAAGAAGCAGGAAGAAGAAGAAGAAGAAGAAAAATGAAGAAGAAGAAGACAATAAGAACAAACTAAAAGAAGAAGAAAAACGAGTCTAAGAAGAAGAAAAAGAAGAATGATGAAGAAGAAGAAGAAGAAGTAAAAGAAGAAGAAACAAGGAGAAGAGGAAGAAGTAGACAAAAAGAAGAGGAATAAAGACTAAAGAAGAAGGAAGGAGAAAGAAGAAGAAGAAGACAAAGAAGCGCAAGAAGAAGAAGAAGAAGAAAAAGAAGTAGTAGTAGAAGAAGAAGATGAAGAAAGAACAAAGAAGAACAGAGAATAAAGAAGAAAAGAAAAGAAGAGTAAGAATGAAAAGATGAAGAAAAAGTAGTAGTAGTAGAAGAAGAAGAAGAAGAAGAAGAAGAAGAAAGAAGAAGAAAGAAGAAGAAAGAGAAAAAAGAAAAAGAAAGAGAGAGAAAGAGAAAGAACAAGAAGAAACAAGATGAAAAAAAGGAAGTAAAAAAAGAAGAAGAACAAGAAGAAGCCTTAGAAATGAAGAAGAAAAAGAAAAAAGAAGAGCAAAACAGAGGAAGAAGAAGAAAGATGAATCTTCTTGTCCACCTTCTTCCCCTTGTTCATTTTTTTCTTCCACTCCTTCTCCTTCTTCACCGTCTCCTTCTTATTCTTGTCCTTCTTCTTCTTCTTCTTCTCCTTCTCCTCCTCCTTTTTCTTCTCCTTCTTCTTCTTCATCTTCTTCTCCTTCTTCTCCTTCTTCTCCTTCTCCTTCTTCTTCTCCTTCTTCTTCATCTTCTTCTTCTTCTACTTCTCCTCCTTCTTCTCCTGTCTTCTTCTTCTTCTCCTTCTTCTTCTTCTTCTTCTTGTTCTTCTTCTTCTCCTCCTTCTTCTCCTTCATCTCGTTCTTCTCCTTCTCCTTCTACATCTATTTCTTCTTCTCCTTCTTCTGCATCTTCTTCTTCTTCTTCTCCTTAATCTTTTTCTTCTTCTTCTTCTTGTCCTCCTCCTTCTTCTTCTTCTCCTTCT
>JAIUJO010001367.1:27500-30000 GCA_023846275.1 Vanilla planifolia | reverse complement strand
CTTCTTCCTCTCCTTCTCCTTCTTCTTCTTCTCCTCCTTTGTCTTCTCCTTTTTCTTCTTCTTCTTCGTGTCCTTCTTCTTCTTCTTCTTCTTCCTCTTCTTCTTCTCCTTCTTCTTCCTCTTCTTCTTCTCCTTCTTCTTCTTCTTCCTTTTCTTCTTCTCCATCTTCTTCTCTTCTTCTTCTTCTTATCCTCCTTCTTCTTCTTCTTCATCATCTTCTTTTCCTTCTTTTTCTTCTTCTCATTCTTTTTCTTCTTCTCCTTTTTCTTTTTCTACTTCTTCTTCTTCATCTACTTCTCCTTCTTCTTCTCCTTCTTCTTCTTCATCATCATCATCATCTTCTTCTTCTTCTTCTTCTCCTTATCCTAATTCTTCATCTCCTTCTTCTTTATCTTCTTCTTAATCTTCTTATCTTATTTTCCCTAATTTTCTCCTACTTCTTCTTCTGCTTCTCATTTTACCTCTTCTCCTTCTTCTTGTTCTTCTTCTTATTCTATTCCTTCTTGTTCTTGTTGTTCTTCTTCTTCTCCTTCAAATTCTTCTTCCTCTTCTTCTTCTTCTCCTTATTCTTTGCCTTCTTCTCCTTCTTCTTCTTCTTCTTCTTCTTCTCCTTCTTCTTCTTCTTTTCCTTCTTCTTCTTCTTTTTCTTCTTATTGTTCTTCTTCTCCTTCTTGTTCTCCTTCTTGTTCTCCTTCTTCTCCTTCTCCTTCTTCCCCTTCTCCTTCTTCTTCTTCTTCTTCTTCTTCTCCTCCTCCTTCTTCTCCTTCTTCTTCTTTTTCTCCTTTTTCTTCTCCTTCTTCCTCTTCTTCTTCTTCTCCTTCTGCTCCTTCTCCTTCTTCTTCTCCTTCTTCTTCTTCTCCTTTCTCTTCTTCTTCTTCTTCATCATCTTCTTCTCCTTCTTCCTCTTCTTCTTCATCTTCTTCTCCTTCTTATCCTTCTTTTTCTTCTTCTTCTTCGACTTCTTCTTCTTCTTCTCCTCCTCCTCCTTCTTTTTCTCCTTCTTCTTCTTCTTCTTCTTCTTCTCATTTTACCCCTTCTTCTCCTTCTTCTTCTGCTTCTTCTTCTTCTTCTGCTTCTCCTTATTCTCCTTTTTATTCTTCTACTTCTTCTTCTTCTTTTTCTTCATCTTCTCATTCTTCTTCTTCTTCTTTTTCTTCAGCTTCTCATTCTTCTTCTTCTTCTTAATCTCCTTCTTCTTCTCCTCCTTCTCCTTCTACTTCTTCTTCTCCTTCCACTCCTTCTCCTCCTCCTCCTCCATCTTCTTCTTCTTCTTCTTCTTCTTCTTCTTTTTCACCTTCTCCTTCTTCTTCTTCTTCTTCTCCTTCTTCTTCTTCTTCACCTAATTCTTCTCCATCTTCTTCTTCTTCTTCTTCTTCTTTTTCTTCTCCTTATTCTGCTTTTTCTTCTCCTTCTTGTTTTTCTTCTCATTCTTCTTCTCCTTCTTCTTCTTCTTCTTCTTCTTCTTCTTCTTCTCCATCTACTTCTCCTTCTCCTTCTTCTTCTTCTTCTTCTTCTTCTTCTGCTTCTTCTACTCCGTCTTCTCCGTCTTCTTCTTCTCCTTCGCCTTCTTCTTGTTCTTATTCTTCTGATTCCTCTTCTCCTTCTTCTTCTCCTTTTTCTCCTTCTTCTACTTCTTTTTCTTCATCTCCTTCTTCTTCTTCTTTTGCTTCTTCTTCTTCCTCTTCTTGTTCTTCTTCTTCTTCTTCTCCTTCCTCTTCTCCATCTTCTTCTTCTTTTTCTTCTTCTTCTTCTTCCTCTTTTCCTTCTTCTTCTTCATTTTCTTCTCCTTCTTCTTCTCCTTCTTATTCTTCTTAACCTTCTTCTTGTTCTCCATCTTATCCTTCTTGTTCTCCTTCTTCTTCTCCTTCTTTTTCTTCTTCTTCTTCTTCTTCTTATTCTTCTTCTTCTTATTCTTCTTCTTCTCCTTCTTCTTCTACTCCTTATCCTTCTTCTTCTCCTTCTTCTTCTTTCTCCTTCTACTTCTTCTTATTCTTCTTTTTCTTCTTCTACTCCTTCTTCTTATCTTTCTTCTTCTCCTTCTTGTTCTCCTTCTTTTGCTTCTTCTTCTTCTTCTCCTTCTTCATCTTCTTTTTCTTTTTCTTCTTCTCCTCTTTCTCCTTCTTTTTCTATTTCTTCTTCTTCTTCTTCCTCTTCTTCTACCTCTTCTCCTTCATCTTCTTCTTCTTCTTCTTCTTCTCCTTCTTCTTCTCTATCTTCTTCTACTTCTCCTTCTTCTTCTCCTTCTTCTCTTTCTTGTTCTTTTTCTTCTTCTTCTTCTTCTTCTTCTTCTTCTCCTCCTCCTCCTCCTTCTCCTTCTAATCCTTCTTCTTCTCCTCCTTCTTCTTCTCCTTCTTCTTCTTCTTTTTCTCCTTCTTCTTCTCCTTCTTCTCTTTCTTCTACTTCTTCTTCTCCTACTTTTTCTTCTTCTTCTCCTTCTTCTTCTTCTTCTTCTTCGTCTCTTCTCCTTCTTCTACTACTTCTACTACTACTTTTTGTTCTC
>JAIUJO010000557.1:140000-142629 GCA_023846275.1 Vanilla planifolia | reverse complement strand
TCTTCTTCTTATCCTTTTCCTTCTTCTCCTTCTTCTTTTTCCTCTCCATCTCCTTCTTCTTCTTCTCCTTCTCCTTCTTCTACTTCCTCTTCTTCTACCTTTCGCTATATCTTCTCCTTCTTCTTCTTCTCCTCCTTCTTCGTCTTCCACTTCTTCTTCTCCTTATTCTTCTTCTCTCTACTTCTCCTTCTTCTTCTTCTTCTTCTTCTCTTACTTCTCCTTCTTCTGCTTCTTCTTCTTCTTCTTCTTCTTCTCCTTCTCCTTCCTTTTTCTTTTTCTTCTTCTTCTCCTACTTCTCCTTTTTCTTCTTCTTCTTCTTCTTCTTCTTCTTCTTCTTCCTCTTCTCCTTGTTTTTCTTCTTCAACTTCTTCTTCTTGTTCTTCTTCTTTTTCTTCTCCTCCTCCTCCTCCTCCTCCTCCTTCTTCTTCTCCAACTTCTACTTCTTCTTCTTCTTGTCCTTCTCCTTCTTCTTCTTCTTTTTCTTGTTCTCCTACTCCTCCTCCTCCTCCTTCTTCTTCATCATCTTCTTCTCCTTCTCCATCTTCTTTTTCTTCTTCTTCTTCTCCTTCTTCTTCTACTTCCCCTTCCTCATCTCCATCTTCTTTTCCTTCTTGTTCTTCTTGTTCTCCTTCTTCTTGTTCTTCTTCTACTTCTTCTTCTTCTTCTTCTTCTTCACCTTCTTCTTCTTCTCCTTCTTCTTCTACTTCTTCTTCTTCTCAACCTCCTTCGTCTTCCTCTTATTATTCTGCTTCTCCTTCTCCTTCTCCTTCTTCTTCTTCTTCTTCTTCTTCATCTTCTTCCTTCTCCTTCTTATACATCTTCTTCTTCGCCTTCTTCTTCTTCTTCTTCTGCTCCTTCTTCTTCTAGTTCTTCTTTTTCTCCTTCCCCTTCTCCTTCTTCTTCTTCTTCATCTTCTTCTTCTTCAACTTCTTCTTCTCCTTCTTCTTCTTCTTCAACTTCTCAATCTCCATCTACTTCTTCTTCTTCTCCACCTTTTTCTTCCTCTTCTTCTTCTTCTTTTCCATCTTCTTCTTCTTCGTCTTCTCTTTCTTCTTCTTCTTCATCACCTTCTTCTTCTGCTTCTTCTTCTTCTTCTTCTTCTTCTCCTCCTCTTCTCCTTCTTCTTGTCTTTCTTCTTCTTCTCCTTCTCCTTCTTCTACTCCTTCTCCTTCTTCTTCTCATTCTCCTTCTCCTCCTTCTTCTACTTCTTCTTCTCCTTCTTCTTCTCCTTCTATTCTTCTCCCTCCTCCATCTTCTTCTCGTTCTTCTTCTCCTTCTTCTTGTCCTTCTTATTTCTCATCTTGTTCTTCTTCTTCTCCTTCTTCTTCTCCGTCATTTTATTCTTCTTCTCCATCTTCCTTTTCTCCTCCTTCTTCTACTTCTTCTTCTTTTTCTTCTTCTCTTACTCCTTCTCCTCCTTCTTCTCCTTCTTCTTCTCCTTATTCTCTTTCTCCTACTTCTTCTCATTCTTCTTCATCTTCTTCTTCTCTTCTTCTTCTTCTTCTTCTACTTCTTCTTCTTCTTCTTCTTTTTCTTCTTCTCCTTCTTCTTCACCTTTTTCTTCTTCTTCGTCTTCTTCTTCTCCTTCTACTTGTTCTTCTTCTTCTCCATCTTCTTCTTCTTCTTCCTCTTCTTCTTTTCCTTCTTCTTCTTCTTCTTCTCTTTCTTCTTCTTCTTCTTCACCTTCTTCTTATTCTTTTTTTTATTCTTATTCTTGTTTCTTATTCTTCTTCTCATTCTTCCCCTTCTTCTTTTCCTTCTTCTTCTTCTACTTCTCTTTCTTCTTTTTCTCCTCCTTCTTCTTCTTTTCTTTCTCCTTCTCCTTGTTCTTCTACTTCTTCTTCTTTTCCTTCTTCTCCTTCATCTTCTCCTCCTCCATCTCCTTCTCCTTCTTCTTCTTCTTCATCTTCTCCTTCTTCTTGTCCTTCTACTACTTCTTCTCGGTTCTTCCTCTTCTTCTTTTTCTTCTCCTTCTATTTCTTCATCTACTTCTTCTACTCCTTCCACTTCTTCTTCTTCTTCTTCTTCTACTCCTTCTTCTTCTCAATTTTCTTCTCCTTCTTCTTCTTCTCCTTCTTCTTCCTCTCCTTCTCCTTCTTCAACTTCTTCTTCTCCTTCATCTTCTTCTCCTTCTTCTTCTCCTTCTCCTACTTCTTGTTCCCTTTCTTCTTCTCCTTCTTCTCCTTCTTCTTCTTCTTCTTCTTCTGCTCCTTCTCCACCTCCTTCTTCTTCTTTTTTTATTCTCCTTCTTCTTCTACTTCTTCTCCTCCTTTTTCTTCTTCTTCTTTTTCTTCTTCTTCTTCTTCTTCTTCCTACTTCTTCCTCTCCTTCTCCTTCTTCTTCCTCTCTTTCTCCTACTCTTCTTCTCCTTCTTCTTCCCTTTCTCCTTCTCCTCCTTCTTCTCCTTCTGCTCCTCCTCCTTCTTCTTCTTCTTCATCTTCTTCTTTTTCTTATTCTTCTTCTTCTTCTAATCCTTCTTCTCCTTCTTCTTCTTCTCGTTCTTCTTCTTCTCCTTTGTCTTCTACTTTGCCATCTTCATCTCCTTCTTCTCCTACTTCTTCTTCTTCTCCCCCTTCTTCTCCTTCTCCTTCTTCTTACTCTTTCTTTTCTTCTTCCTCTTCTTTTTGTT
>JAIUJO010000557.1:132500-135000 GCA_023846275.1 Vanilla planifolia | reverse complement strand
ATCCTCTTCGTCTCCTTATTCTTCCTCTTCTTCGTCTTATTCTTCTTATTCTTCTACTTCGTCTTCTTCTTCTCCTTCTCCTTCTTCTTCGCCTTTTCCTCCTTCTTCTACTTCTTTTACTTTATCTTCTACTCCTTCTTCCTTTACTTCTTCTTCTTCATCTTATTCCCTCCTTCTTCTTCTTACCCTTCTTCTTCTTCTTCTTCTACTACTACTTCTTCTTTTTCTCCTTCTTTGTGTTCGTCTTCTTCTTTTTCTTCTTGTTCTTCTCCTCCTTTGTCTTTTTCTTCTTCTCTTCCTTTGCCTTTTTCTTCTTTTCTTTTACTTCATCATAATCATCATCATCATCTTCTTCTTCTTCTTCTTCTTGTTCCTTTTCTTCTCTTCTTCTTTCTCTTCTTCTATTTAATCATCATCTTCTTCTTCTACTCTTTCATCTTCTTCTTCTTTGCCTTCTTCTTCTTGTTCTTCATCTTCTTTTTCATCAACTTCCTCTACTTCTTCTTCTTCTCTCCTTTTCTTCTACTTCTTTGTCTTCTCTTTTATTTCTACATCTTTTTCTTCTTCTTCTTCTTCTTCTTTGTGTTCTTCTTCCTCGTCTTCTTTTTCTTTTTCTTCTTCTTCTTCTTCTTCTTCTTCTTCTTCTTCTTCCTCTTCCTCTTCTTCTTCATCTTCTTCTTCTTCTCATTCTTCTTCTGCTTCTTCTTCCTCTTCTACTTCTACTTCTCTGTCTTAATCATTTTGGTCTTCTTCTTCTACTTATTCGTCACTATCATCATCTTCTACTTCTTTATCAACTTCTCCTCCTTCTTCTTCTACTTCTTTTTTTTCTCCATCTTCTTCTTCTTCTTCTTCTTCTTCTTTTTCTTCTTCTTCATCATCTTCTACTTCTTCTTCCCCTTCTTCTCCTCATACTTCTTCTTCTTATTCTTCTTCTTCTTCTCCTCCTCCTCCTCCACCACCTCCTCCTCCTCCTCCTCCTTCTCCTTCTCCTTCTTCTTCTCCTTTTTCTTCTTCTTCTTTCTCTTCTTCTTCTTCTTCTTCTTCTTCTTCTTCCTCTTCTTCACTTTCTTCTTCTTTTTCTTCTTTGTCTTCACCTTCTTCTTCTTCTTCTTCTTCTTCTTCTACTTTTACTTTTTAGATTTCTTACTCTTCTTCATCTCTCTCTTCTTCATCATCATCATAATCATCATCTTCTTCTTCTTCTTCTTCTTTTTATTCCTCTTCTTATTCTTCTTCTTTTTTTCTTCATCTTCTTCTTCTTCTTTTTGACCTCTTCATCTTATTCTTCTACTTCTTCTTCTTCTTCTTCTTCATCTTGTCATTGTTGTTGTTCTTCTTCTTTCTTTTCTTCTTCTAACTCTTCTTCTTCTTCATCATCATCTTTGTCTTCTTCTTCCTCTTCTTCTTCTTCTTTTTCTTCTTCTTCTTCTACTTCTTATTCTTCCTCCTCTTCTTTTTGTTCTTCATCTTTTTCTTTTTCTTCCCCTTCTTCTTCTTCTTCATCTTCATCTTCTACTTTTTCTTTCACTTCTTCATGATCTTTTTCTTTGTCTTCCTCTTCTTCATCTTCTTCTTCTTCGACTTCTTCTTCTTTTTCATATACTTCTTCTTCGTTGTCTACTTCTTCTTCTTCTTCTTCTTCTCTTCTTCTTCTTCTTCATCTCCAACTTCATTGCCATTGTCTTCTTCTTCTTGTTCTACTTCTTTGTCTTCTCGTTCCTCTTATTCTTCTTCTTCTTCTTTTTCTTCCTCTTTTTCTTCTTCTTCTTCTTCTTCTTTGACTTCTTCTCTATCTTCTTCTCTGTCTACTTCTTCTTCTTCTTCTTCTTCTAATTCACCTTCTTCTTCGTCTTATTAATATTATTATTATTGTTATTCTTCATCTTCTTTTTCCTCTTATTGTACTTCTTTTTTCTTTGTCTTCTTTTTCTTCTTTTTAAGCTTCTTCTTCATCTTCGTCTTCTTGTTCTTCTTTTTCTTTTTCTTCTTCTTCTTCTTCTTCTTCCTCTTCTTCATCGTCTTCTTCTTCTTCTTCTTCTTCTTTATCATCGTCATCATCATCTTCTTCTTCTTCCTATTATTATTATTCTTCTTCTTCTTCTACTTCTCCTTCTTCTACTACTTCGTCTTCTTCTTCTTTTCTTCTTCTTCTTCTTCTTCTTCTTATTCTTGTATTCATCATCATCATCTTCTTCTTCTTCTTCTTCTTCATCTTCTTCTCTTTTAGCTTCATCTTCTACTTGTTCTACTTCATCTTCTTCTTCGTCATCTTCTTCTTTGCCTTCTTCTTCTTCTTCTTCTACCTCCTAGTCTTCTTCTTCATCTACTTCTCCTTCTTCTTTGTCTTCTTCTTCTTCTTTGTCTTCTTCTTCTTCTTCCTTTTCCACTTCTTCTTTTACTTTATCATCTTCTAGCACTTGTTCATCTTGTTCTTCTTCTTCTTCATCTTCTTCTTCTTCTTCATCTTTTTCTTCTTCTTCAACCTCCTATTCTTGTT